>CP139507.1:160234812-160426566 GCA_021014915.2 Artemisia tridentata subsp. tridentata | reverse complement strand
GTTTGGAAAATGTAAATCCCATAATGAACTAGGAATTGAAAATTGTTTGTCAATTATTGTTCGACAATTACCTTGTGGATGTAACACCCCCAAAATCGGGTCCAGCGGAAGCATACATGTCACTGGGGTGCTACTCAATTGGTATCACAACACAAGGTACAAAGAACGGTTTTCCCTCAATCGTTTAGAATAAAATTCATTAACAAAAAGTATTAAATTTACATTATTCAAAAGTAGTGCGGAAATAGGCCCATAAAATAGGTAAAGCGGTCCCAAATATATATATTAGAGTCGTCTACGACCATGCCCCTTGCCAAGCGCCTCCAAAAATAAGCTATCACCTTAAACCTGAAAATACATGCTAAAAGGGTCAGCTTACGCTGGTGAGTTCATAAGTTTAAGCAAAAGTATAACAGTGGACCAAGATAAGTGATTTGCTACACTGGACTAAGATCAATATAAATCACAATTTCCACAAACATCAACAGTCACAATTCATCAAGTAACAATATCATAGGTCACAATAGCCCACTTTCATATTGATAATCATAGTAGGGCCCTAGGTATATCTGACCTTAGCCAGGCACCATGTTATAGCAAATTAGGACTAGATTATTTGCTACCCTAGTCTAAGAAAAACATCTGTCTCATATCTAACCATAGCCAATCAACAAGTTATAGTAAATCAAAAACAACAGTTAGGTCCATTCAAAACAGTTTTGAATGTTTTCTCACATGCATATCAGTCAATCACATAATGCCTTCAAATAACCAAATCAAATATTTCAGAAAAATAGTCGAATATTGAGTAAACTGTTCGCATATTCCCAAATAAGCAGTCATTGAGTTTAGTTAATAACTAGCATGTATTCTCGCCCAAAATAGTTACAAAACTGATAAAAGTAGGGGCCATGAACTCACCTTAGCCACATCAATGCAAACATCACAACTGACACGACTAGCATCAAGAAGTAAAACATAACAGTCTCAAGACATACGACACGACGGTTCTAAGATATACAGGCACAACGGTGCACAGAGGTACAAGTACAACGACAAATATGACACACGACACAACGGCCTCAGCACAACCTAATAATATAAAACTAGTCTCAAAATATATTCCACACGGTAACTAAAAGCGTAAAAGTCTCCAAAAGTTAACTATTTCCCTTTCCAAAATCAATCATTTCCATTTCCAAAATAATCCAATCTCATTTCTAAAAGAAATCTTGTTTTATCCACTTATCAGTGTTTAGTATCATCGTTCGTGTGACAGTACAAAGACGCTGACTCAAGTGAAACACACGCCAAATGGAAACAAACAACAAAATTTCCACGGAGGAGATGACAAGAACTCAAGAAGAGATGACGGGGATAACCTAAAGTAAGCACACATATCAAACACACCAATTAACTGAAAGGGTTGGTAGTCGTCGGTATGAACCCATAATCCCATTAAGTTTCAAACATACATGTTTTATATATTTAACCAAAAATTCATCATGACTCGTCGTTCGTAGAACGTTACAAGTCGAGTGACTTTATCAATTTCCAAATACGTTTAGATAACACGTGCTCTAAATGTTATTGTTTGTTAGACATTGTTTACCATTATTTATCCGTTGCGGCTCAAATACATTAAATTCATTGCGAGTCTAATGTGCTGTAGTCGTTTTGTAACACCCCAACCCGACAAGGGTCAAAATGTCACATTATGATGTCAATCAGAACAATATAAACTCAAGCGGAAGACTTAAATAAATAAATACAGGTCATGAAACAAAATGATTTCCAAAAGAAATACAAATCAAATCCAACTCTAAAATGAAATAAAATAACCAAGACATAAGTCATAAACTAATTCCAAAAGATAGGGAAACTAAGGTTGGGTTGGTCCTCTAAAAGCTCCTACTCTCATCACTCAAATCCCAGCATCCCGCTTGAATACCTGCCGCAAAGGAAAGAAAATGCGGCTGAGCTTAAAAAGCCCAGTGAACGGATATAAACGAATATTGAACTGAATATAAATAAGTATATGAAATGAAATAAAAAAGAATCTGCCAAAAAAGATGTCACAAGTCATGAGAGTCAAACGAATAATAAATTAAGTGAAAGGTAATGAAGGCAATGAATCATAAGAAATTATCCACGAGCTCACAAAGCAAGCCACCTGCTTAACCACACAATCATATCATAACATAACAAATAGAGACATGACCTCCCAAAAGTGGCATGGGGTGTATGGCACACACCACCATTCACTACAAAGCCATAACATAATCATATCACAAATCAAACCTAGGGTGCATCTATACGCTCCCTGCAAAACAAATTTATGTACGCCACCATACACCTGTACTCTAACAAATATATTGGCGTACCAAAATGCAAAATAAGTGCACGAGCTCAATAATCATATACATATCAAAAGAGAACACCATGGACCAATCAGACCACCACAGATAGTGTCATGCCATTGGTGCCTCAATGAAATGGCCATGGTACCTCCATGACTAGTTAGCTTGGGTAACAGAATAAACAAAGCTATTACATCATAATGAATTAATTATAGTATCTCCAAACAGTATAACAATATGAATGAATGCCATATCAAATGACATAGAAATAAATATCATATCATAAGAAATCATATCAAACGGAATTCACTAACGAATATCATAACAAATGAAATAAAGTCAAGGATCGAAGAGTCAATGCGAAACCCTTACTGAGAAAGGGCAGAATATCCGTACCTTAGCAAATGAAATGAAAGCAAATGGAACAATGATCACAAGGAAACAACGTCACGCCTTCGTTAACGAATCTACACGGATTAGGGTTTATATAATACTTAGGAGTCCATTTTATAAGTCCATTAATTGTCATAACTGATTCATAAATACTTATAGTTATTCATTAATTGTGATTTGGGTTTCATTACTGAAATTAGGTTAACATATGTTTAAGAGTATCTGTATTAACATTACAAATGTAATTTAGGTCAAAACACATTAAATGGGGTTAGGTTCAACTAAAACCCTAACTTATAACATACTTCAAATTTTATCATATTCTGGTTCCTTTATTTATGAATTTTATACCATACTAAACACTGAGGAGCTCAAATATTTATCACGAATACTAATCCATGTTGGACACTTATAGTAATTTTCCCATATTTTATTTCAAAGTGATAGTACCATTTCAAAAATCATTTTCCTAAACCTTCCCAGAAAGTGCACTGCAGGTATATCCCAAAAGTTTGTATTTGCTTAACCCATTTGAACCCTTTAGAAAAATCTACAAAAATTCCAGTAAGTCCTATACATATTTCTTCTTGTCAAATGAGACCTCTTAATTTCTCACTGTTTGGAAACTAAAATTAAAAAACACCAGCTGTATTTTCAGACTCCTAAACTCAGGATTGACATCTAATGTTCTAAAAATCAGAAAGTCACCCACCCGAACTCCAAAAATTATGAAATTTGATATACAGAAGGTACACATCATGAAATAGTTTTCGACTCAAGAATCAAGCAAAAACACGTTTATATCATTAAATTTAGACCCCCTTCAAGTTGACTCAAATTCTGGACAGCAACGCTCAAATAAAATCATAACAAATCCTAACCCTTTTAAACCCTAACCTACCCTTATTAGTAGCCTAGGATTTCCTGGTTTTACACCATATTAATGAGCCTTAAATAATCATGTTAGGGTTTAATAATTATGACCTAGGGCTTGTATTCAAAACTGTTTCAAATAGAGAAGAAAACAACATGACTATGATTAATATAACATGGTTAAGTCTGATTTTATTCATTCATATATATATATATAATATATATATATATATATATATATATATATATATATATATATATATATATATATATATATATATATATATATATATGTCGTGTAAGGGTGAAATCAAAGGAGACACGTGAGTATCTTATGGGCCGAATGGAAGGATAAAAGAGACTAGAACAAAACACCACAAATCAACAACAATACACCTTCTTCTTCTTGAACTTGGAAGATAAAAAACATGGAGTTTTAGGGTTTTATCTTGTTCGGTTTATGGAGGGGACGAATGAGCAGAATATAATTTTTTTAGGAGAGGAAAAAAACGTGTGAAGGAGGGAGGGAGAAAAGGAAAACCGTGTCTTGTATTTAGGCAAGTAGGGGAACCAATAGGGGAACCAAATCCTTTAATTTTGTTAGATAATTCATTATGTTTTCTTTATTCTTATCCCCTTTGTTTTATAAAAACGTAAAACATAAAATAAAAATTAAGAGTGTCGTTAGTTTTGTAGTTAGGATTAGGACATAGGATTTTAATTTAGTTATTTACTTAGGATATATATTTAAATGTATACAAATTATATAACACATAGTTTTAATGTCGTTTACGTATTATATATAACTTAGGTAAAAAATTCAAATTAGATGTAAAAATGTGAAATCAGAATTTAGGGTTTTACACGTTTCATGTTCAATGATCCAAAATGTCCAAAGTCCAATAATATCTCAAGTCACAGTATATTTTCCAAGTTCCGGTGTTGCAAAACCCCAAGTAATCCGACTACCAATCAATCCTCAAGTCACTTTAACTAACGCCCGTAATTAATTAATATCAAATAAATCCCAAATGGTCAAACTCGTTAATGCGTCTGTAAATGTCTAACGACCCATCATGTGTCTTGTTTTATCAAAATAAATACGTATTTATTTTATCAAATTGCGTTGTCATTAATTAAATTTAATAACAATTATTTCTTAGAAAAGTTAACTTGAATGATTTTCATTTTCCTTCCTTTTCTTTTTATCCCAATCAAGTCCAATAAATACTAAGTCACACGGACCATTTTTCATTTCGAGTTACATCTATTAATCATTCCCGGGTCTAACCGAAAGTCACAGTCCCGTAAGTCCAGTATTACATTAAACTAACAAACCGACTAACAGCAAACCAAGGTTTCTCCGAGACCACGGGGTCTCGGCTCAACCTTGACGCGGCCAAACATCACAATTAAACCAAGTCCAAAAATTAAACCACAAGGCCATTCGGCTATAACCACTATTCGGCCAACAATATTCACGGCTCGACTAAAACTAAGACTAACTCAATTCCACAACCAAATTCATGACATCAATCAAAATAGAAAACAACCTTTCCTTGCCGAGACCATGAGGGTCTTGGCTTCGAACCCATGATGAACCAAACGCAACTAAATGGGCCTTATATGGGTCTCGATCCAACCCAAATCCAAAACCAAACTCAAAACATACTTTAATCAAAACCCTAGTTGGGTTTCGGCCCAACCCGGAACCAAAATGAGGAGAAATTATCAGTAACCAAAATAAGCTTCGAAAAGCTTGAATAAGCTCAAAAATAAGCCAAGGCCGTGAGTTTGAACTCACGGCATCAAACCCTTGACGCACGAACTTGAACAAAATGATGATACCAAATATTTTTAATCACATTTTTGTTAATAAAAACCATATTCACATGTTTTTAAGCCCACACCGATTCTCACGAGGTGGAGAGTCGGTGTTTTTATTTACCATTTTACTCGATCTATACTCACCTTTACTTACCCATGAAAAATAACCCAAAAGTGATGGCGGTGGCTCGTGCAAACGATGGTGTTTGGGCGCGTGTGACTCAAAATCTAGCCAAAGAAGGTGAGTTAAGGGGTTATGTGGTGGCGGTGTAGTGGTGGCTCGCGGCGGCGTATCAAACAACAGGGGTGGCAGTCACAAAGGTGGCAGCCATAAGTGATAGAGAGAGAGGGTAGTGAGGTGGGTGATGATGGCTGCGTTGGTGGTTGTTGTGGTAGCCGGAGATAGGGTGGCCGGATGGTGGCGGCTGCCCAAAAATGAGAGGAAACAATAAGCCTAGAATGGGTTATAATGAGGCTTATATAGGCAAAGCCAAGGACTTTGTAAATCCTATAGGAATTTCAGGGGTTGGCAGTGAAAATTTAGTCCAGGGACAAATATTGTAATTTCTGTTGTTTTTCTCAAATTGAGGTTCGGGGCTCATTTAGACTAGTAATCAGTTGATTCAAGACACGAGAATTTCGCCATCGTGCTCAGAATAATATTTCCAATAAAAACGACTATTCATACACCTCGTTTCTCATAAGTAATAAAATAATCAAATCAAATCGTTGGTTGTACCAGTACAAGTTTTGCATAATTTTCACGTTTCGCGTGATAACTTCACGTTTTTAAACTAAATGAGTTCCAAAAAGTTTGTATATGAAAAATAGGGATAATCTCGTATAAAAATACGTATAGAAAATTACGGTGTATTACAGTCTCTGTGACACCCCAACCCGACAAGGGTAAAGATATCACAATAATGGATTCATATCAGATCAAAACAAAGCATACATCTACAGTAATACAAAAATCTCAAAGGATTACAAACGAAATACTGAATCTACAAGGTTACAAATGAAAACTTCCAAAAACGCTAATTCTAAAATATATTATCTTCTAGTCAACTCTAATCCAAAATAGCTATCCAATCTTCTAAGTCCAAAGGTACACTCTCCACTCATTCCCAGCTTCCTACTAAAACCTGCCGCAGGAAAAGAAATGCGGCTGAGCTACGAGAGCTCAGTGAACAGATATAACGATAACAAAACAGTAACAGATGGCAGTACAAAGAAAATCAGGAATACAGATTATACAGATATAATCAGAGTGAAGAAATAAGAGTAAGGAATAAATAAGGAATCAGGTTTAAGGAAAAAGGAAAGAAAAACAAGAAAAAGGAAACAATTAAGATTTATAAGATAAGGAAAACAGAAATCCATCACGAGCCCAGATAACAGATAATATCATAACAGTGTAACCATATAAGCAATCTAGAGGGGATACCTCTCAAGTAACCAGATAATATGAGGGGTGACCTCATGTATCAAATTGGAGTGATAAGCTCCCAGATATATGTGAAAGACGTGTATCGCACACACCATCAGTCACCAGATAAATATAACAATTACAAATAACAATTAACCAGATACAGATCAAATCTAGGATGCATCCATACGCCCCCGCAGACAAATCATAATCATAATGGCCATAGCAGATAACAAATAAGGGACGGAACAGGTCATCACTCTCCTGCCCTAGAGTCATGTCAAAGGTGCATCAATGACATGGACATGAAACCCTCATGCCTAGTGATTGGCTCGGATATCAGACTGTAGGTCAAAGGTCAGATGTACTATCAAAATAATCAAAAGTCATATCTTAAGGGTACATGGCAAAAGGTTCATGTCAAGTAGTTTTCAGAATTAAATATCAAAGGTTCAAATCAGAGTTTATCAGATTAAGTTTTATATCAAAGTTTAAGTTCAGATTAAAAGGACTATATCAAATGGTTCACAGGTTCATAATTAAAGTTCGTAGCAAAAGTTCATTTTAGAAGTTCCTGTCAAAAGTTCATTTAAAGCAATCCTTTAATAATGGTTTTCAATAAAATGATCTTTCAGAATAATTTTCATAAAATAATCTTGCAAAACGGTTTTTCATAAAAATATTCTTTAAACTAGTTTCCACAAAAGTTAACAAATCTCATATAAAAATAGTATCATATCACCATTCATAATCATTCTTTTAAAATAACTGATTTTTCTCAAAACATTTCCAGGTCATAATTAAAAAGGTTTTCACATAACAGATTTTTATATCAGAGGTCGTAACAAAAGGGAATCATGCAAAAGGTTCAAAGCAAAGAGGATTATAATAAGGACATCAACTCAGAAGTAAAACAGATTAGAACATGAGAGAGATCATAGAAGGCTCACAAAACAAAGAGATCACATGAAAGGTTCACAAACAGAAGGGAACATAGCAATGGTATAGGGAATCCTAATAAGGAAAATGAAAAACTGAAAGAAAAGGAAATGAAAAACCCTTACTGAAAAAGGGCAGAATATCTGTACCTTATTAGCACAGCAGATAAGCAAAACAAACACAGAATAAAGATCAAGACTACTCCTTCTTCACACCTAAGGAAGTAGAAGACGGAATTACAACAGATTCTAATTCAGATTATTACTTTTAGTTTACCTTCCCATTTTAAGTAACTTTCTACTTTTAGTAACTTTTCAGATTTAGTAAGTTTCTATTTCTAGCAGGTTTCTATAATTAACAGATTTCCATATTTAGTAAGATATTAGTATCCCAGATTAGGTTAAGTCCTTATTTCAAGATTATTATGGAATTAAGGTACCTTTTATCAAGTTACAAAAGTTTAAGGGTAGTTATGACAAGTATACATAGTTTAGGGTTTTAATTGTAAATTCATCTAATTCAAAGGTCTAACATGAAAATACTTTAAGTTACTGAATTAAATACTCATATTATTCAGAATGACGTTTTAATCTCTTAAGTTTCACAATTTACACTTTATACCTCTCTAGTTATATAATTTACAAAACAAACCTTCTATTCACAATATTCACAATTAAATCCCTACAATATTCACATTTACCAAACAAGTACCTCATTTTACAAAATTACAGAATGTAACCTTAGAATTATGTATAGTACGAATCAGATCCCTCAGAATTCAGAAATTACACATTTGGTCCCTTAACTTTACAAAACTTATAATTTAAACCATAATTTATTTATAATTACATATCAAGCCCATAAATACTCAAAATTACACATTACTCCCTTAATAACATTATTTACGCAGAATAACATCAAGTTTCTAGAATTTACACTTTTAGTCCCTCTACTTTAATTAATTACAAATCGACCCTTGTAAATACAATTAAATTCTTTTCTTGCAATATTTACACTTAGGACCCTCAATTTATATTTTTCCTACATTCCTACAGACTTATATAACATTACAAAAATACCCTACAAGTTTCAAAGTCGACAAAACACACCCCTACAATTTTTAAAACCAATCGAATTACTTTTTAATTTACAAAACCAAACCCTAATTCATCTAATCATTAAGCCATCATTACACAATCATTAATAACCTTTAATAATCAGATTTGAACCACAAAAACATAATCCTAATTTGTTCTAGGGTTTCTTCCGAATTTTCCTTAATTTTTCCATATAATTCGATTCAAACAAAATTCAAGATCAATTTTTCTAGGCTTCTACAAATCACATGGCTATTTTTCCAGACCTTTAAAATCATTATAGAACACAAGAAAATTATGACCACACTCCAGAAAATTCGTATAATCATATTTGAGAATTAAGTGTGTTTAATCTATTTAAATTTCGTACGCTTGATTTAGTGTCGGGAATTATGGAAATAATATATTTCTTGTTGCTGCCGATAGTGAAAGTTGGTTCCTGCCGATAGTGTTGGTTCCTGCCGAAGCTCATTGCTGCTGATAGTTATATTTTGTTTCTGCTGATAGTGTTTGTTGCTGCGGATATTATTGTCTGTTATCCGTATGTTTAGTAAGTTTATTTTTAGAAGATATCATGTTTATCTCTTTACACGTATTCTTGTAGGACGTGTTAGGGTTAGGGTTCCTTGTCATTATAAAAGGAACACCCCGTCTATGAGTTTTAGACATCTTTGTAACTTAACAATCTTCAATAAAATCATCTTTTAGTTCATTATATGATCCATAGAGGATCATAGCATTAGTTCTTTTCTTTTCTTGTTCATAATCAGAGGTTCTCTTGTAGTGTGCTTGTGATTACATAGGCATCCTACCGATCCACATAGGCTCAAAGATCTAGCAGGCGTGTTAGTTTCAACAAGTGGTATCAGAGCCTCGTGAGGATCTCTGATCATAAAGCAAAAGTTCTCAAAACTATCTCTCTAAACCATTACACTATGTCTGGATCAGCAGATAAATTTGAAAGGTAGACCATGAAAGTCAGAACCCTGCTTTCGTTTAACTCAAGGAGAAAATGGACAGAACCTGCTGATGCTGAAAGTCTCAACCAAACTCATAACATGGTTCATATTGCAAAGGATAAAGTGGAAGAATTTGCTTTTGTGGGAACCTCTCATCAGGTACAACATTGTCAAAATGGTTGTCATGAATTGTACTTGAACCTTAGGAGAGAATTTGATGAAATGGAGCCTGAATATAATAAACTGTTTGTAGATATTCAAGCATATAAAAAGGCTCTTAAAACTGTGGAAAAACAAAAGGCTTGGCATGAAGCTAATCAGCTAGCATGTGAACAAAAGATTAGGGTTCTGGAAAGAGACTTAGAGAACTCCATTAACTGTCTAAAACATTCTGAAAGAGAATATGCTAAGATGAAATTAGAAAATCAGGAATTACAGGCTAAACTGGATAGTGAGGTGGCTAGGATAAATTCATGGCAACAATCTGAAAAATATCTTGTTAATTATGGTAATCAGTCAGGTTGGCGTAAGAAAGGGTTGGGATTTGATGTTGGGGATTATCACCCTAGAATATTTGACCCTACCCCTAAGGAAGTTGATTATCAAAATCCAGTTAAGTTTGTTAAGGAAAGAGGTATGAATGCAGTTCCTCCACCTATAAGAGGTGTTTTCAAGCCTGTCCCTATCTACACAGCCCTTGATCTTGACTCAGATGAATCACACATGACTTATGGGAAAAAGTCAAATGACTTAACTGATTCTAAGTGTGAGTCTGATGACTTTGTTTCTTGTTCCAAAAGTAACAAGTCCTATGAATCTAAGTCCACAGGTTATACCTCATGTGATTCAAATGAGAAGTCAACTTCACCCAGGTCTCATGACATCACTTCTGGAACTACTAATGATAAATCTATTTCTAAAATAGCTTCCCCTGACAATAGCTCTCTTAACTCTGTCAAAAACAACGTTGTTTCTAGTTCCAGTAGTAATAATTTTGTCTGTAATAAGAAAAGTTCTGGTAAAATCAAGGCTATTAGGAAGAAGACTTGTTTTGTGTGTGGTAGTAATATCATCTCATTAAAGATTGTAACTATCATGAGAAGAGAATGAAGATGAATGGTGGGGAACAACAGACCAGGTGGTTGTGGAAAAATGTTAAACAAATTCCTCCATATGTCCCACAAGAAGCAAGAATAAACCCTTATGGAGCTCCCTTTCCTGCTGATAGACCTGTTCCTACAGACACCTCTATTCCTGCTGATATTCAGGGAACCATTCCTGCTGGTATCTCTTCATATTTTCAGAGGGATTTCAGGCCTGCCTATTATAATCCAATCTTTGGAAGGGGAATGGCTTATTCTCCATGGTATCCTTGGTAATTGTCCAGTTTGGATTATCATGTTGTTGTATTCTTGTTTGCTGGTTTTGAGGGGAGGCATTAGCCTAAGGGGAGGCTAATGCTTGTAATTTTGTCTTGTTTTTCATTCATTTATGTTTATGTTTTGTGTTTCTCTAATTTTTTTTTGTAGGTTTTTAGTGTCTTTTGTTAGCTAATTTTGTTTTGCAGCTTTCAATCTTTCAATGCTTGGAATTAAAACTTAAGACATAATTTCCATTCATCATGATTAAGATGAGTACATTCAGTTTCAAATCCCAAAAGCTACCTATCAACATCATTCATTCATCATACCAACCTACAAACATCACTCGACCTAAACCCTACCACCTATTCCATCTTCCCTTTTCCCTTACCCAGATAATCAGGCATGAACCTCCTACCCCTTTGACGACTAATTTCTTCATACACATGGGGGACTGGAAGAGCCAACACCACTAGGAGTGGCTGTCTTGGTTCAGGGGCTGGAGTTGAAGTGCTTGAGGTAGTTTGCCTCTGATGTGTTCTGGGGCGTGACCTTGCAGATGGTTGACTTGGCTGTGGAGCAGGGTGGCTTGATTGTGGTGTTGGCCGGCTTGGCTGAGGAGTTGGTCTGATGGGATTCTTTCTTTGTCTTGGATCTTGGCTTTCACGTTGTCGATTGTTTCGACTTCGAGGGTTAGGTTTTTCACGGCTGGAGTCTTCTCGAAGATCTGCATTACCTTTTGGTATCGGCACTTTATAGAAGGTTGCAGTTGTCCTTTCCATCTCTTCAGTTAGCAGAGCCACAGTTGCCTTCATCTCTTCCCTTAGCTTATCCGTGATGGGAAAATTGGGAGGATATGTCTCCCATTCACCCTGACAATAAGTCAAGGACTTAAGCTCTGATGTTCCTTCATCATCAGAGCTAGAGTACTCAAATGACGAAGGAGTAGATGGAAGAGGATCAGATGAATATGAATCTTCCTCAACCTTGGCCTTACCTTTGTTTTGAGAAGATGATGCAGTTTTGGGAAAGTAATTTTTCCACCCTGAGTCACTGGAGGAGGAAGAATCTGATGAGATTTCGATGATTGGAATTTTAGATGAACTCATGATTTTGAAGATTTTTGGTTTGATGAAGTTATTGTGATAATGAAGGTATTTGATTTGGGAAAAAGGGCCTTTATAATGAGAAGGTGATTAATGCAAATTTATTGTTGGTTGGTGTTGGGTTTTAATTCTGGAGGTTTATTCCTAATGACTGGATTCAGAAGGTTGACTTTGGTCAAACCACCTCATTGCTGCCGATTGGTCAAACCTCTTATTGCTGCCGATTGACCAAGTGTTGCTGCCGATTGGTCAAACCTCTTTAAGTCAATTGGTCAATGTTACGTGCGCAGAAGTGCAGCAATTTAAAGTGATATATTTGGCAACCCAACCTAAAATTGCACTTCTCTCATTTCAATTTCTCAAAATCCTATCAAACCCTAATTTTCTCATTTCGAACCCTAGATCATTCATCCAACACAATGACAACACTTCGTTACAAGGATGATCATAACAAGGTTGCATACTTAGAGTCATCTTCAAGAAGTGTTGGTTATGATGAGGTGCTAGCGTTTCTTCGTGGGTCATCCATTCGCTATGCACTCACTTATTGTCCAGTAAAGGTGTATGATTCGTTGTTTAAGCAGTTTTGGGCAACCGCTAAGGTCAGACACATTGTGGGAAGGGAGGACGGCATCGTTGCCACCATTGATAAGCACGAAGTCATCATTACGGAGGAGTTGATTTGTGTACAGCTCCGATTTCCTGAGGAACATGGGGAATATGATCTTTCCAGACAAGAAATCAATGATGGTATGGCTGCTATAGGTTATCCTGTCACTGGTAGTTGTACATTCTTTAAAAGTAAGTTGTCTCCTCAATGGAGATTTCTGGTTCATACTTTACTCCAGTGTATGAGTGTTAAGACAGGTGGTTGGGACCAATGTCCAAGTCCCATTGCGTCTGGTCTTGTTTGTCTATCTTAGGGTAGAATATTTAATTGGGGCAAATATATTTTTGATGGGATGGTTGAAAATATCTCTGGTGATAAAAACATATTTTTAATGTACCCTAGATTTCTTCAAATTATCTTAGGTATTCAGACCCTTAACCCATCCCCTAAGGTAGTGAATCGGTTGACTCCCAAAATGTTTGCTCTGATGAAGATGAATTTTACAGGCCAACATTTGCCTTTATTACCTGCCATGTTACACAATGTCAATCCTGCTGACAACCCAGATCCTGCTGATAATGTCAGTGTCCCACCATCACCCAATGCAGCTGATGCTAGTTCATCCAATGCTGCTGATGAAGGGACTTCAGTTGCTGCTGATGCATCTGCATCTGTTGCTGCTGATGACCCATTACCACCATCACCTAGACCAGCCACACCTAGACCTGAGACTAATGTCCCTGATGAACCCACTGTCCAGACTACCACAAATGTTTCACCTGTTGTCCTACCTACACCCTCAATGGATATGCCTTCTGTGTCAAGGCTTTCATCTGCTAGTCCTACTAGGCAGCCTTTTAGTGATGACACCAATGCAGGGGGAGAATTTCATGTTTCTCCACCTAGATCCAATGAAGCTCCTAACACCTCAGGTATTCCTGCTGGTGGAGCTGAGGATGCTGTTGATCTCACCTCTATGTCCCAGTTACTTGACAGGTCTGTGAAGAAAATTGAGGCATTGGAGTCAGAACTTAAAGAGACAAAAAGGGTTTTTAGTGAGAAGGTGGAAAATTTGGAAAAGGAGCTCAAGGGCACTAAAGAAACCTTTGGTGAGATTATTCAAAAGCTAAATGAAAGGATCAGCTCTTTAGAGACTCAACATTTGCAAAAAAAAAGAAGGGTTGTACTTTCTGAATCTGAGGAAGATCAGGATGATATGTCATTTGATGGGCTAAATGTACTGGCTTCTGTTTCTCTTGATAGTGCACACACTGAAGTGCCTACCTCTTCTGAGCACACTATCACTACTCAACCTCAGGCCTCCACTGGAACAAGGACCATTGCTGCTGATGTCTCTGGTGTTGTATCTGATGTTCCTGCTGAAGTTGGTAGTGTTTCTTCTAAATTTGAGGTTCCTGGTAATACTGCTGGTAGCTCATTCATTGCTGCTGGTAGTGACACCATTGCTCCTGCAGCAACTCAAAATGATGCTGAGATAGCTGAAAAGGTGCATGCACAGGAAATTGCTGCTGAACAAGCTAGACTAGCTCAGGTTGCTCAAGATGAGGAGCTTGCAAGGAAAATGTCTACAGATGAGAGGGATATAGCTGGGATTATGAATAATACAAGATCAGAAGATCCTACTTCAGAAGAGTTCAGTGAACAAGTTAAATACTTGTTGGCTTCTGATATGATTATTCGAGCTCATGGGTTTATGATTCTTCAAGATTCAGAGTTGGATTCGGATGAAAGGTCAGATCAGCTCAAGGCATTTATTTTAAAGACTCATAGAGCATCCAATTGGAATGACTTGATGAATAGGATCAGTGAAAGACAAAAGTCAGGATTTAAGATGCCTACAAACAAAGATAATGTCAATTTTATGAAGGTATATCTGAAGAATGAAGCTAACTACAAGCTCAATGACTTCAAAGGTTGGACTGATGCTGCAATCCACAAGTTGTTCCTTGATACCTATGCAAGGATAAATTCTTCAGTCCAGACAGATGTTCAACACAGCAAGAAAAGAGAGTCTTCCTCTTTAGAGTCTGATGTTGCAAAGAGAATGAAGTCTGGAGAGACATTATCTGGTGCATCTTCCTTTCTTCCTACTTAAGGTTCTCAGGATACCACATTCATTTCACCAATTGCTAATGTAGATGCATCTGAGGCACCACAACAAGGTTCTATGTCTGATGGTATTCCTGCTGCTCATGTCTCTGTTTCTGCTGCACCATCTTCCTCAATTCCTATCCTGCAATATGGTCTAAGGCCAAGGCAGAAGAGTCACTCTCATCACCCTTCTTCTAGGGATATTTCTGAAATGGATGATCAAGATTTGGTTAGGGTTGACACAGATAGTGATTCAGAAGGTGATCCCATTCATTCTTGGGGTCATATTGCTCACTGGGAGATTAGGTCTACTCCTGAACGTGAAGTCAATGTTTGGTTTTCTCTTGATGGGACAGTCAAATTCTTTACCTTTCTGAGGGAGCTGTTGAATAGGGTTGAAAGGAAAGATTTGGAGAATCTTTATAAGATAGTGGATAATCACTATCAAACTCATACTCCTACTGGGATAGGCCTAATGCTTTGGGGAGATTTACAAGTTTTAATGAATTCATTGGAAGGTGAAAAGGCTAAATTGGTGTGGGGTAATCAATCATCCTGGAGAGTATTTTCTTGGAGGCTATATCCTTCTTCCAATGTTCATGTAGTGGAGCTCATCTCTGGCAAGATTCTGTCTATGTTTGTGGATGTCACTTATCCTTTATCTGAGGGACTTATGAAGAGAATGCTCACACAGAAGGTCAGAGTTCCCAAGCATACTATTGGCAATGATTTAACGATAGCTGAACAGTTGGTCAAATTCATCAAAGATCAACTTGCAGCTAAAGGTTCATCTTCTTGATCAGGCTTCTTCTTATTGTTGTTGTACATCTTTCTATCTTTTCTTATTTTCTTTCTTTTTCTTTTGGTGTGTTTCTTATTTCTTTTAGTTCAAAAAAAAAAATTTGTATATTTTGTGCTAATAAGTTGGTTTGAGCAACACCTTGCAGGTACAGTGTTGGTGTTTACACCTACACAGCAAATGGTATTCAACTCACCATATCTAGCAGACAAGAAAGAGTTGACTCACCATGAGGGTACGGCTCTGGTGTGATAATCAAATCCGTTGATAGCTGTAATAGCTTGCTCAAAGCTATAGGGTACTTCAACTCACCCATGGTTTATTCCTGAGAAGTTGAAATGGTTCTCAATTCACCATGGATGTAACCCTTTATGGGATCCAAAGAATTGGCTAGTCCACAAAAGTATGGTTTGTGGTAAAGACATTTGGTATCCATATTTGGTATTCAATTCACCAAGGTTCAGTTGATACCAAAGAATTGGCTAGTCCTGAGCAAACGGCTACAGGTAAAGACAACTCAAATCCGTTTATAGTTGCTGGTTTACTCAAAATCAGATGGTTATCAATGTCCCATGGTCTTACACACCTAAACATTGGCTACTCCAGTAGTGATGGCTATTGGTAAAGAGACATCAAATCCATTAATTTTCAATGATTCACCTCTCACAGGAGTTAACACACCTGGATGTGATGAGAATAGTATGAAACTTAAGTGATTTGATGTACATATTGTCATAGTAGCAGTCAAGATCAAGAATGACATGGTGACCAGCTTAGATCTTCTTTTGAGGATGATTTCCTATTGCTGCTGAACTATCGAAGTTGCTGCTGGAAGTTTCAAGTGTTGCTGCTGGTTACTTACTGATGCTGCTGCTGGTCTAATCCTCTCCCTTTGGACCTCAAAGTACATTCAGAGTAGAGTGCACACCTAGGGAATCTTTTCGGAAATACACTATTTCCTCAAGATTAGGGGAGGATTGTTGGGAATTCTGGAAATAAGATATTTCTTGTTGCTGCCGATAGTGAAAGTTGGTTCCTGCCGATAGTGTTGGTTCCTGCCGAAGCTCATTGCTGCTGATAGTTATATTTTGTTTATGCTGATAGTGTTTGTTGCTGCGGATATTATTGTCTGTTATCCGTATGTTTAGTAAGTTTATTTTTAGAAGAGATCATGTTTATCTCTTTACACGTATTCTTGTAGGATGGGTTAGGGTTAGGGTTCCTTGTCATTATAAAAGGAACACCCCGTCTATGAGTTTTAGACATCTTTGTAACTTAAAAATCTTCAATAAAATCATCTTTTAGTTCATTATACGATCCATAGAGGATCATAGCATTAGTTCTTTTCTTTTCTTGTTCATAATCAGAGGTTCTCTTGTAGTATGCTTGTGATTACATAGGCATCCTACCGATCCACATAGGCTCAAAGATCTAGCAGGCGTGTTAGTTTTAATATTTAGCTTGCATGATCTATGTTTATCAATTTTTATGAGTTATATATCATCCATATATCATTATAAAAATATCAAATCAGATTTAGAACATAAGGATTTGGCGCAAGAATTACTTACCTCTCGGATGGATTTATTCGACAAAAAAAATGTCCTACGATCGAATCAGACCTCCTACGACCCAATACCTATTTTTCTTAGATCGCTTAAACTCAGATGAACACCAAAAAATTACTTGAACTTGCCCAGAAAATCGTATGGAGGAGATATGGATTTTGGTGTGCCGACTTTTTCTTAATCGGTTAGGGTTTAGTTTAGAAAATAAAATAGGATTTGATATCTAATGCTATGAACCGACTTTGGAGGGGGAAATGGGCCTTAGGAACCGGCCTAAATCCATAACAAAATTACAATTTGATTTTGGGTACAATTCCCTAATTTATTTTGGTATTTATCCATTTTTAAATGTTTTTTTATAATTATAAGTAAATTAAATAATTTGTATTTTCGGTACATGTAATTATTTGTGTGCATGGATTTTTTTTTTTGGACATTTAAAATACTAAAATGTTGTCCCAGAATTAATTTATTTCATATGTAGTTTGTTTCAAGAGATTCGGAATTAATTTGGAACTTTATAAGTGATTTAATTAAGTTTTATGGTTTCAGGGGTAATTTGATCATTTTACAGGTTATCTGAATTTCAGGTATTACAACTTCTTCCCCTCTAAAAAAAATTTTCGTCCTCGAAAATTGAGGTGAAACGAAACGGAAACACAACTGACTGTGAACAGAAATATGAAAGACTTGGTTCTCATGTCTCTATATTGTAGGTCAAAACTTCGGTTTCCTCAGAAGGACAAATCATACCGAATCCAGATCAAAAGAATAATATATCGAAGGTAACAGATGATAATCGGATTTTCTCGGAAGAGACACAGGAAATATATGGTATTTTGACGGATAAGTCATCCACAGAATTTGATTTGACAAATTAGATTAGAACGTACAGAAATAGATTATCGATAACATCAATTGGTAGAAGTTCTATAACAGAACTTAAGATTATTATCGGAAGTTCAGAAGTCAACAGAATGCGTGACGAGAATCCAGACGTATCAATTTGCATAACGGTGAAAGCAGATTACGCGTACAGTTAGAATGAACTTAAAGTCTCACTAATGCAAATAATCTCAAACAGTTATCAGAATTTCTAAGGTTCTAAGGCACTTCTCGAAATATCCTATGCCCACAACAAGTGCACGTTATATGATGTAAGTATTATCACGTTGGCCAGACGTCATAATACTGGCATCATATAAATATGCCCTCATGATGGTCATAATTTATCTCAAGTTGTGAACAGAACAACTTATCTTAATCCACCTAATCCAACTACAGTCTCAGAGGTCATCAAAATCAAACACCATAACTACGAGGGGAACTAACTACTCGAAAGAGTTAATGGAATAGATCTAGAATGTTTATCAGAATTTGGTACATCATTAAAAGCATCAGATCATTCATAATTCGTCAATTTCGCATAACAAAACCATCCTCCAACATACGCAAAAGTGACACAAAACGGAATTTCTAGTAGGGAACTTTAAATCATTCAAATGATCTTATCATCAGGTAACGGAATTTAAATAGGTCAAGAGGAAATGAATTACGTCATCCATAGCTTCATCCATCACAGAATTAATTCTTCCAAACACAAACGTTCGCTTCAGAATTTTCTTCCATTCAAAATCATGATCTCAATTTCCATTCTCAAGTCTGCTTCTGCTCTCAATTCATCTTAGTACAACTAAAATGAATAGAGAAGCAAGACTGTGAGTCTTGGACAGGTCTACTAGCACAGTTTGGAATTCGCCAACTCAGACAGCTGTCGTCACCGGATGCCTGGTAGTGGTGTCTGCTACAATCTCTGAACGCCAATCAAATCTACTCTTCCAGAACAAAGGTCATTCCATTTAATACGAAGATGGTCTACATGTTCCTCGTTCATCTCAGAGCATAAACATGTTGTCATACTATTACAATTGTCCAAATACTCGCGAAAACATGATTCTTATTAGCCAATACTATTGGCATTATTTAAGACTCATAATGGTCACAATGAGTACGAAAACGGTTTTCATCAATCGTTCCGGGGAAAACTTCATATCTAATTCACATCACCAATCTTTACGAATAAAACTGAAATACTTTACGAAAGTTGCTCTCAGTTAGTCATCTCCTATCTTAGGAGTTCTTGTGGTTGCTTCTTCAATCCTTCAGGCATTAAATGAGGTCGTCTGATACAGAATTTACAAGGATAGAATAATTTAATCATTGATACTCGGAAATGAAAAGTGATTATGGTTAGAATTACGGTTAGGTTTACGATAGTTGATATGCAGACGCAAAATTTTCTCTTTCCTTTTTTTTTTTTTTTTTTTTTTTTTTTTTTTTTTTTTTTTTTTTTGTTTTTTTGGACATTTAAAATACTAAAATGTTGTCCCAGAATTAATTTATTTCATATGTAGTTTGTTTCCAGAGATTCGGGTGGATACTAATAGGTGTCAGGAGAATTTGACGATCAAATGAGATCAGGGTAAGTATTTCCATAGCAGTTTTAAGCTTAACAGATTTGAGCGGTTAACGGTTATCATAACAAAAGTAGGGTGGAGCAGATTGTTAAGGATCACATTTCAAATACGGTAGTTTATGGTAGCTTTTACGAAGAGCCAGCCAGTCAATACTCAAAGATTTCCGAAATCAAGTATATCAATAGTAAACAGATCCGCAGAACGAATATGGTCATTAAACCAGACGGATAGTTCATATATCAGAGTCAGGGACATGGTTCATCAAGGTGTTGGGGATAGATAAGCGAACAGTTCAAGGTGTTGGAGTTTTGTTTAACCTTTTAGCATAAGTGGCAGGTAGGTTGTGAATCATCTGTAATATGAACATCGTATAACTGTCAAAAGTGAGGCGTATGAAAATCGGTTATCAGCATCATCATGCTCAGTTAACAATCCCATTCAGAGATAGTATTTGCATCAAATCCTTCCAAAGGAAAACTGATTGGCAAATAAGATTCATCATTCAAGGGAGGGAATAAACTTCTATATCCGAGGTTAATAATTACCAGAGTTCTAATAGGAGTAGTAATAGATTTGCAAGACAGAATAGTATCAGGTGATACATTTATATCCAGTATGGGTAATGAATTTATAGAAGGTGTCAAACACATTAGGGTTAAACGGCCTTCGGGATGGTCGAAAAGATATCAGACTGTTTATCAAACAGATCAGACGTGAAGGTCAAAATCAGGTAGCGGTAGCAAAATTTAACAATCGGTAATCATGGTAGGGGTTTTCAAAATTTTTTCAACGCCAAAGTGAGACATAGGAAGATAGTCGTCAATATTAAATGATCAATCAATCAATCCTTATAAGGATAAAATCAAGGTTACTATCAAAGAAAGACGGATCAACAAGGAAAAATCTTATCATTCAGAATGAGAGGGAAAACATCTGTATATTCGTGGTTAAAATACCACAAGGCTTCTCATGGGAACAGAGATGGTTAAAATGAAATCAAATAGTGTCAGAAGATTCATATATGATTATTAGAAACAAGAAACAACTAACGGAATGTATCAAGTATATCATCATCAAGGGAATTCTCAGAATGCCCGAAGAGGCATCAGAATGATTAACAAAAGGTTTAGAGGTTGGAGCCGGAATCTGTAGGCAAGGATCAAATAGTGTCAGACAATTACCATGCAATTTCAATGCTTCATGTTTTAATTAGGTTTCAATTCTTAGGTGGTGCAAGGCATAAGCTCTAATTTTCCAAATGTGATTTCAATAGTCTTTAACCAAAAGCAAGGCACGAATCAGAGTGATGCAGAAGCAATGCTACTTAAACATATGACTTATAGTCTACCCATTCCTCACTGGTTAGAAATTAAGTTCCTATAGGGAAATCCTAAAGCAAATTCTCAAAGGTTGTCCTACGAGCGCCTACAGTGGAAACTTAGTGGTCCAGACTTCACAGGTCAAGGGTAAATGTATTACGAGTCGCAGCCTGTCGCTCTGATACCATAAATTGTAACACGCCAACCCGACAAGGGTAAAGATATCACAATAATGGATTCATATCAGATCAAAACAAAGCATACATCTACAGTAATACAAAAATCTCAAAGGATTACAAATGAAATACTGAATCTACAAGGTTACAAATGAAAACTTCCAAAAATGCTAATTCTAAAATATATTATCTTCTAGTCAACTCTAATCCAGAATAGCTATCCAATCTTCTAAGTCCAAAGGTACACTCTCCACTCATTCCCAGCTTCCTACTAAAACCTGCCGCAGGAAAAGAAATGCGGCTGAGCTACGAGAGCTCAGTGAACAGATATAACGATAACAAAACAGTAACAGATGGCAGTACAAAGAAAATCAGGAATACAGATTATACAGATATAATCAGAGTGAAGAAATAAGAGTAAGGAATAAATAAGGAATCAGGTTTAAGGAAAAAGGAAAGAAAAACAAGAAAAAGGAAACAATTAAGATTTATAAGATAAGGAAAACAGAAATCCATCACGAGCCCAGATAACAGATAATATCATAACAGTGTAACCATATAAGCAATCTAGAGGGGATACCTCTCAAGTAACCAGATAATATGAGGGGTGACCTCATGTATCAAATTGGAGTGATAAGCTCCCAGATATATGTGAAAGACGTGTATCGCACACACCATCAGTCACCAGATAAATATAACAATTACAAATAACAATTAACCAGATACAGATCAAATCTAGGATGCATCCATACGCCCCCGCAGACAAATCATAATCATAATGGCCATAGCAGATAACAAATAAGGGACAGAACAGGTCATCACTCTCCTGCCCTAGAGTCATGTCAAAGGTGCATCAATGACATGAACATGAAACCCTCATGCCTAGTGATTGGCTCGGATATCAGACTGTAGGTCAAAGGTCAGATGTACTATCAAAATAATCAAAAGTCATATCTTAAGGGTACATGGCAAAAGGTTCATGTCAAGTAGTTTTCAGAATTAAATATCAAAGGTTCAAATCAGAGTTTATCAGATTAAGTTTTATATCAAAGTTTAAGTTCAGATTAAAAGGACTATATCAAATGGTTCACAGGTTCATAATTAAAGTTCGTAGCAAAAGTTCATTTTAGAAGTTCCTGTCAAAAGTTCATTTAAAGCAATCCTTTAATAATGGTTTTCAATAAAATGATCTTTCAGAATAGTTTTCATAAAATAATCTTGCAAAAAGGTTTTTCATAAAAATATTCTTTAAACTAGTTTCCACAAAAGTTAACAAATGTCATATAAAAATAGTATCATATCACCATTCATAATCATTCTTTTAAAATAACTGATTTTTCTCAAAACATTTCCAGGTCATAATTAAAAAGGTTTTCACATAACAGATTTTTATATCAGAGGTCGTAACAAAAGGGAATCATGCAAAAGGTTCAAAGCAAAGAGGATTATAATAAGGACATCAACTCAGAAGTAAAACAGATCAGAACATGAGAGAGATCATAGAAGGCTCACAAAACAAAGAGATCACATGAAAGGTTCACAAACAGAAGGGAACATAGCAATGGTATAGGGAATCCTAATAAGGAAAATGAAAAACTGAAAGAAAAGGAAATGAAAAACCCTTACTGAAAAAGGGCAGAATATCTGTACCTTATTAGCACAGCAGATAAGCAAAACAAACACAGAATAAAGATCAAGACTTCTCCTTCTTCACACCTAAGGAAGTAGAAGACGGAATTACAACAGATTCTAATTCAGATTATTACTTTTAGTTTACCTTCCCATTTTAAGTAACTTTCTACTTTTAGTAACTTTTCAAATTTAGTAAGTTTCTATTTCTAGCAGGTTTCTATAATTAACAGATTTCCATATTTAGTAAGATATTAGTATCCCAGATTAGGTTAAGTCCTTATTTCAAGATTATTATGGAATTAAGGTACCTTTTATCAAGTTACAAAAGTTTAAGGGTAGTTATGACAAGTATACATAGTTTAGGGTTTTAATTGTAAATTCATCTAATTCAAAGGTCTAACATGAAAATACTTTAAGTTACTGAATTAAATACTCATATTATTCAGAATGACGTTTTAATCTCTTAAGTTTCACAATTTACACTTTATACCCCTCTAGTTATATAATTTACAAAACAAACCTTCTATTCACAATATTCACAATTAAATCCCTACAATATTCACATTTACCAAACAAGCACCTCATTTTACAAAATTACAGAATGTAACCTCAGAATTATGTATAGTATGAATCAGATCCCACAGAATTCAGAAATTACACATTTGGTCCCTTAACTTTACAAAACTTATAATTTAAACCATAATTTATTTATAATTACATATCAAGCCCATAAATACTCAAAATTACACATTACTCCCTTAATAAAATTATTTACGCAGAATAACATCAAGTTTCTAGAATTTACACTTTTAGTCCCTCTACTTTAATTAATTACAAATCGACCCTTGTAAATACAATTAAATTCTTTTCTTGCAATATTTACACTTAGGACCCTCAATTTATATTTTTCCTACATTCCTACAGACTTATATAACATTACAAAAATACCCTACAAGTTTCAAAGTTGGCAAAACACACCCCTACAATTTTTAAAACCAATCGAATTACTTTTTAATTTGCAAAACCAAACCCTAATTCATCTAATCATTAAGCCATCATTACACAATCATTAATAACCTTTAATAATCAGATTTGAACCACAAAAACATAACCCTAATTTGTTCTAGGGTTTCTTCCGAATTTTCCTTAATTTTTCCATATAATTCGATTCAAACAAAATTCAAGATCAATTTTTCTAGGCTTCTACAAATCACATGGCTATTTTTCTAGACCTTTATAATCATTATAGAACACAAGAAAATTATGACCACACTCCAGAAAATTCGTATAATCATATTTGAGAATTAAGTGTGTTTTATCTATTTAAATTTCGTACGCTTGATTTCGCTTGCATGATCTATGTTTATCATTTTTTATGAGTTATATATCATCCATATATCATTATAAAAATATCAAATCAGATTTAGAATGTAAGGATTTGGCGCAAGAATTACTTACCTCTCGGATGGATTTATTCGACACAACAAATGTCCTACGATCGAATCAGACCTCCTACGACCCAATACCTATTTTTCTTAGCTCGCTTAAACTCTGATGAACACCAAAAAATTACTTGAACTTGCCCAGAAAATCGTATGGAGGAGATATGGATTTTGGTGTGCCGACTTTTTCTTAATCGGTTAGGGTTTAGTTTAGAAAATAAAATAGGATTTGATATCTAATGCTATGAACCGACTTTGGAGGGGGAAATGGGCCTTAGGAACCGGCCTAAATCCATAACAAAATTACAATTTGATTTTGGGTACAATTCCCTAATTTATTTTGGTATTTATCCATTTTTAAATGTTTTTATAATTATAAGTAAATTAAATAATTTGTATTTTCGGTACATGTAATTATTTGTGTGCATGGATATTTTTTTTTGGACATTTAAAATACTAAAATGTTGTCCCAGAATTAATTTATTTCATATGTAGTTTGTTTCCAGAGATTCGGAATTAATTTGGAACTTTATAAGTGATTTAATTAAGTTTTATGGTTTTAGGGGTAATTTGGTCATTTTACAGGTTATCTGAATTTCAGGTATTACAGTCTCACCTCTTTAAACGGAATCGCGGCCTCGCCATTCAATTAAAGTTATTCGTTACGGTTGGAAATAGATGAGAATACTTACGCTTGATCTCATCTTTACGTTCCCATGTGAATTCAGAACCTCTCTTAGAGTTCACCAATCTTTGACAATAGGAATACGATTTTACTAAAGTCGTCTGACTTCACGGTCCACGATTTTGATAGGTTTCTCAACAAGATATAAACATTTATCAATCTGGATCTCTCTCGGAGGAATAGCAAGTGCCTCATCGGCAAGTCATTTCTTCACATTGCACATAAAAATGTTGCGAACACTGTTGAGTCCTGATGGTAGCTCGAGTCAGTGAGCTACTGGTCTAACTCTAGCAAAGATTTTAAAAGGATCAATACATCAAGGATTAAGTTTTCCACGTTTACTAAACATATCACACCTTCTCATGGTGAATCTTTTAAGCATAATATAAGCTTCAACTGGGAATTCAAGAGGTTTACGTCATTTGTCAGCATACTCTTCTGACGATTCGTGAGCAGCTTGCAACTCGGTTCTGATCTCAACGATCTTCTCGGTAGTCTCGTGAACAGGTTCAAGGTCAGTAAGTTGGGTATCCCCAACTTCTACCCAACCTGTCAACGATCGGCACTTGCGACCATAAAGTGCCTCGTACGGTGCTGTTGAAATACAGGAGTCGTAGGTATTGTTATAAGAGAATTTGGCCAACAGAAGAAGTCTATTCCAACCATTGCCAAATTACGCAGGCACCCAATATGTCTTCTAACGCTTGAATGATTTCTTCACTTCGGCCATTAGTCTGGAGATGATATACCATATTCATATGCAAATCTGTTCTCATGGCTCTTTGGAGTGATTGCCAGGAATTTGATGTGAAACAATTATCCCGATCAGATAATGGTAAGAATTGACACTCTATGCCGTGTAATGATTCCCTATGAGTATTGATGAGCAAGTTTGCCCATACTGTCATTTCATTGATTAGCAGAAGGTGAGTAGATTAGGTAGGATTATCAACAATTACTCTCGTAGCGGCGCGGGATTTACTTCCAAGGTCTCGTTTATGATATGATTTATTATCCGGTAAGAAGGTAGCAAGGATCACTGGTACTTACAAGGGACGAGTGAAAAGTTAGGTGGTTGTTCTAAGGAACACGGTTCAGGTTACTCCTTAAGGTCTTAAAATTTTTGTTGGGCATGGAATCTCTGCCAAATGAAGAGTTTAGCGAGTTCAGAATACAACTCTTAGGGAGGATGTTGATTGCTACTAGCAATCAGTTGGTTGAATCAGTAATGTACATAGTACTTAAAGTGGAAAGTACAACATTGATTGAACAGCTTTGATTGAACAACATCGATTGAGCACAAGGCTCAGGGTAGAGGCGGCTGTAACAAGGCCACAACAAAACATGGTTGAATAACCAATCTAAATCCAGGATGATGTCCAAAATCACAGAATCAAACAATCCAAATTCAATGAAAATCAAAACCAATCCAAACATAGCCGATATCATATCCAAACGTAGCCAAAATCAAATCTAAATGTAGCTAGAATCAAATCCAAACATAACCAAAATCAAATCCAAACACTCCAATAAGCTCAGACGGGCTTATTACGCTCTTAAGGGGTTACAAATAAGCAACTCAGATTCAAACGGTGCCAATCGGGTCTAACCCGACCCGATACAAACTACGGCCAGACGACGACAAAAAGGAATTCCATATAACGGAGATGTATAGCGGTGTCAGGGGCATTACGGTTCATGCAGTGTTGTGATGCCAGTGTGTCGTGTGTGTAGAACTAATATTCAATGTCTGTGTACACACACAAAACTGAACCATTTCCAAAACCAAAAACCAAACCGAACATAATTTTGTTATTACTCCCAGTATTGCAAAATTCACCTCTAAGTCAGACATAGGTGATTAGGCCATGTCCCACTATCCCTGGTTGAATATAGGTGATCAGTCTATATTCACCCGATGTTCAATGAATTTTGAAATACTCAGTCTAGTTATACTAGTAGTATGTCCTATACATCCAAAATCATTCCTAAAACCAAGACAAGTGTACAAACTCAACATTCAATAATGAGATTACACAAGGAAATAGCGTAACTCCATGGCATGTATAGTGCGTGCATAAGCATATGGAAATGCTTATAGTGAACAGCTAAAATAGGCGGATATAAAATATCCAATAGTCAGGCACACATCTCAACAAATATATAATCAAGCATCTCATCAAACAACTCGTCAATTATATAATGAACATCTCATCGAATATATCATTACTTGTCTCATTAATTACATCCTCAAACAAAATCATACGCTAGGCATCAACTTGGAAGGCAAACACGTGGCGGTCATAGGGTTAAGTTTTCATAAAAGTGGTATAGTCCAGGTTTTAAAAATATACCCAGTTCTCTATAACCTTGGCTCTGATACCAATCTGTAACACCCCCAAAATCGGGTCCAGCGGAAGCATACATGTCACTGGGGTGCTACTCAATTGGTATCACAACACAAGGTACAAAGAACGGTTTTACCTCAACCGTTTAGAATAAAATTCATTAACAAAAATTGTTAAATTTACATTATTCAAAAGTAATGCGGAAATAGGCCCATAAAATAGATAATGCGGTCCCAAATATATATATCAGAGTCGTCTATAACCATGCCCTTTGCCAAACACCTCCACAAATAAGCTATCACCTTAAACCTTGTAGCAACCTGTAGAATTCCCTAGTCATTAGTAAACGTTAATCAAGTATTAATTCATCATTACAGTTTGCTTAACCTTTTTACGAGCAAAATTTAAATTTTTTGTTTATTATATTAAAATGAGTCAAAAACGTTGATACGTGATTCACGATACTTTGGAACGAGCTCACACACGCACCACGACAATCCATTACACAAATAAAAACCAAACAGATCATTAATTCTTATTTCTCAGCCCAACAGTATTTAAGCCCATACTATTCCAGCCCAAATTTTAATTTTTCTTTTATTATTAATCGATTTAACGTGCATTTACTTGATCTCTTTTATTCCAAATTTCGATACATAAACTATACTACATTTTACATTATTCGAATCTCTGTACTTCAATGATTCGAGATTGACAAGCTATATTATATATAATTCGAACATTCGCTATTAAAAAGAACCCTAAAGCTAACTCACCTCAACACAAACACAAACTCATTCGATTGTTACTCAACACATCCAAAAACTGTTTTTACTATGGGATTTTCATGTTTCCTAGTCGAAAATGATTTCTACAAATATTATTACACTTTCCCTATTCATTTTGGTCCCGTATCCAAGTCATTTGGACCATGTATATGTCGAACATATTGTGAAACATACCACTTGATGCTAACCGAGCACACAAGCATCACTTAAATCCAATACATTCATGTTGCCTAGCTAGATTATTCCCTAAATCCTATCCAATCTCTGCCAAAATTATCAAGTCCCAACTTGTGTTTTAAATACAGTATACTATCCTAAACTTGCATATACATATATACGAATATACACATTCACTCATTCACTCGTTCATTTCCAAAACATACATCACAAATATTTCCTAGAGTTCTTTCTCTCCTGCTAGGTCCATTCGAAGAGAACAAGGACCATTCCATAAGCTTTTGAATCATTTTTCCAACATATAAGGTTGATCTCGATTCTTTTGTTATAGTTCTAACATGTTACGTACAAAACCCTCGTTCCTAATCATTTCGATGTATACTCACCACCACTTTTGGTGTAGTAAGTTTTTCGAACCTATTTCTATTCATACTTACGTTTTTCATTAAGTCATGCATTGTTATATTTCATTCGACATTCATTGCAAGCTTTCCTTTATTTATTTCACTTTCTCGTATTTCATTTATCGTTTAATCATGACCTTCTATTCAATGGATGGCTAGAAAATTAAATTCTATATTCATTCGACACATATAACATCATATTAATAGCTAACGAGACCAATATTGAGCCTATGTTAAATATCGAGCACTAATTAATCATACAAATCATTTAAACCTTTGATGTAATCGACTAGAAAAGGACCCATTTAAATCATTTTTATACGTTTAACATGTCAAATAAATTACACAACTCATTTCTTTGTATTCCAAACAAATAAGCAGTTCCAATAAACTCTACTAATTTGCTCGTATAACACCTTTTTAACCATACAAGTAAATGGCTCTCGACACAGTTTTAAAACTTAAATTATATATCGAGTGGGCTTTTAAGCCCATTAAGTTCATAATAAGCTTTTTCGTATAAGCAGTCTAATAAGCAGTTTGAGGATATTAATAGGACTATAAAATCAGCCCAAAATACTTTGAAACCCTTTGGATCGTTACGGCTTAATTGGCCTGTTTTAAATCGCCAAAAGCCCATTAAGCTAAAAATAAGCTCTTTTATGAAATAAGCAGTTTTTATAAACTTGATTAAACTGTTTGAAGCTTATAAAACTTTCGAAAAACTTAAACTCATAAGTTTGTGATTTTTGGACTTAAAATGCAAATTATGTTACTATTCGGGTTAAAATTATAACTTTTACATAAATGTGTACTAAACTGTCAATTTAATAACTTAAGGGTAGAAAATGATTATCAAGTAACCAGAAGTCTTAAAATGTCATATTTGAATGTTTTGGACCAAGAATGTAAGTAAAACCTAACCACGGACTAACGGTGCAAAAGTTTCACTGTTAGGGTTAAAAGTGTAAATTTCATATAACTTTAAGGACCAACCAGTAACTTATTTCTATATACATTTACATGAAGTTTTTTTATGCATTTTTGTTCTTAAAATCCATTTTTACATTTCTTACGCTTTATTAAACAAACGTTACGTTTATATATATATATTTATTTATAACGGATTTTTAAACGAATAACATAATATATCTTTTAACGACTTTCGAGAAAATGATATTTACGAATTCAATAAACACAAAATCATGATAATATTATATATAACATTATTTTTGAAATTTAAGCATTTTAAGCATATCATCCATTCTCATCACGAACCAATTTGTTATCCGAAACTTTCCACAATCATTACTTCCCTATTATTCCGGTCGTGTGTTGGAATTGTTCCCGTATTACTTTTGACATCACGTTACTTTAATTACTGCTGAGGTGAGTCATACCCCACTTTTACTTGTTTAAATCCTTTACAAACCCTTTGGGGGAGATTCATGCTCAAATACTTGTTTTTACTTCTGTAAATACACAAAACGTTTATACTTTTATGCTAAGCTATGCTTTTATACTTTTTGGACATGATGTGTAGTTTTATTGCGATATATGCCTTAATGGGTTAAACTTATTCATATACACACAGTTCTTAGCAACTTTTTAACTCCTGGATTGGAGCCGTTGGAGAGGTATTGATAGTAACTACTGGGCTGATGCCCCCACCATTGTGTCCAATATGACGCGACCTTGGGTTAATATAATTCGGAATACTCATGATACATATATACACCGTCGGAAGGTTCAGTATGCTGCTATTCATTACATTAAGTGCTTTTATATCGTATACACATATGTCCTGCTCATACTTTAGCAGTGGGTTGTAAACACACAGGTTGCAAGTCTTGTATGGGCAGGACTTGGGACTGAGTGGATTTACAATGCCTTTGCTATGGAATCTTTGTTCAAGGGCTTACAATTCAACTATACACGTATGCCCTACTCATGCTTTAGCAGTGGGTTGTAAACATACAGGTTGCAAGTCTTGTATGGGCGGGACTTGCCTTGTTGTGGAAACTTTATTCAAGGGCTTACAATTCAACTATACACATATGCCCTACTTATACTTTAGCAGTGGGTTGTAAACACACAGGTTGCACGTCTTGTATGGGCGAGGCTTGGGACTGGGTGGATTTACAATGCCTTTGCTGTGGAAACTTTATTCAAATGCTTTACAATTAAACTAAACTCTATGAACTCACCAACCTTTGGTTGACACTTTTTAGCATGTTTATCTCAGGTTAATAAGGTGATAGTGGATGCATGGATCTTAGAGTCATTTGCATACTTTGGAGAATTATGCCTTTATCTTTTACCATTCGATACATCTTGAAAACGTTTATGTAACCTTATACTTTGGTATCTTTTGTACAACTCTGATTTAAATAATCCGAATGGTGACTTTTCAAAATGTCTCATTTAGAGGTCATTTTCTATACCTTGTTCTATATTAAGAAGTAACACCTCATTGACACTATCGTTCCGCTTCGATATTTTGGGGTGTTACAAATTTGAAAATACATGCTAAAAGGGTCAGCTTACGCTGGTGAGTTCATAGGTTTAAGCAAAAGTATAACAGTGGACCAAGATAAGTGATTTGCTACACTGGACTAAGATAGATAAATCACAATTTCCACAAACATCAACAGTCACAATTCATCAAGTAACAATATGATAGGTCACAATAGCCCACATTCATATTCATAATCACAGTAGGGCCCTAGGTATATCTGACCTTAGCCGGGCACCATGTTATAGCAAACTAGGACTAGATTATTTGCTACCCTGGTCTAAGAAAAACATCTGTCGCATATCTAACCTTATCCAGTCAACAAGTTATAGCAAATCTAAAACAATAGTTAGGTCCATTCAAAATAGTTTTGAATGTTTTGTCACATGCATATCAGTTAATCACATAATGCCTTCAAATAACCAAATCAAATATTTCAGCCAAACAGTCGAATATTGAGTAAACAGCATATACCCAAATAATCAGTCATTGAGTTTAGTTAAAAACGAGCATGTATTTTCCCCCAAAATAGTTATAAAACCGGTAAAAGTAAGGGCTATGAACTCACCATAGCCACAGCAATGCAAACATCGCAACTAACATGACTGGCATCGAGAAGTAAAACATAACAGTCTCAAGACATACGATATGACGGCTCCAAGATATATAGGCACAACAGTACACGGAGGTACAAGTACAACGGCAAGTGTGATACACGGCACAAAGGACTTGGCACAACCTAATAATATAAAATTGGTCTCAAAATATATTCCATACGGTAACTAAAAGCGTAAAAGTCTCCAAAAGTTAACTATTTCCCTTTCCAAAATCAATCATTTCCATTTCCAAAATAATCCAATCTCATTTCCAAAAGAAATTTTCTTTTATCCACTTATCAATGTTTGGTATCATCGTTCGTGTGACAGTGCAAGGACGCTGACTCAAGTGAAACACGCGCCAAAAGGATACAAATAACATAATTTCCGCGGAGGAGATGACGAGAACTCAAGAAGAGATGACAGGGATAACCTAAAGTAAGCACACATATCAAATACACCAATTAACTGAATGGGTTGGTAGTCGTCGGTATGATCCCATAATCCCATTAAGTTTCAAACATACATGTTTTATATATTTAACCAAAAATTCACCATGACTCGTCGTTCATAGAACGTTACAAGTCGAGTGACTTTATCAATTTCCAAATACGTTTAGATAACACGTGCTATAAATGTTATTATTCGTTAGACATTCTTTACCAATGTTTATCCGTTGCGGCTCAAATACATTAAATTCATTGCGAGTCTAATGTACTGTAGACATTTCGTGTTCAATGATCCAAAATGTCCAAAGTCCACTAATTTCTCAGTCACATTATATTTTCCATGTTCCGGTGTTGCAAAACCCCAATTAATCCGACTACCAATCAATCCTCAAGTCACTTTAACCAACGCCCATAATTAATTAATATCAAATAAATCCCAAATGGTCAAACTCCTCAATGTGTCTCGAAATGTCCGACGACCTATCGTGTATATTTTTTTATCAAAATAAATACGTATTTATTTTATCAAATTGCGTTGTCATTAATTAAATTTAATAACAATTATTTCTTAGAAAAGTTAACTTGAATGATTTTCATTTTCCTTCCTTTTCTTTTTATCCCAATCAAGTCCAATAAATACTAAGTCACACGGACCGTTTTTCATTTTGAGTCACATCTATTAATCATTCCCGGGTCAAACCGAAAGTGACAGTCCCGTAAGTCCAGTATTACATTAAACTAACAAACCAACTATTGGCAAACCAAGGTTTCTCTGAGACCATGGGGTCTTGGCTCAACCTTGACGCGGCCAAACATCACAATTAAACCAAGTCCAAAAATTAAACCACAAGGCCATTCGGCTATAACCACTATTCGGCCAACAATATTCACGGCTCGACTAGAACTAAGACTAACTTAATTCCACAACCAAATTCATGACAACAATCAAAATGGAAAACAACCTTTCCTTGCCGAGACCAAGAGGGTCTCGGCTTCAAACCCATGACAAACCAACCACAACTAAATGGGCCCTATATGGGTCTCGACCCAACCCAAATCTAAAACCAATGTCAAAACATACTTTAATCCAAACCCTAGTTGGGTTTCGGCCCAACCCGGAACCAAAATGAGGAGAAATTATCAATAACCAAAATAAGTTTTGAAAAGCTTGAATAAGCTCAAAAATAAGTCAAGGCCGTGAGCTTGAACTCGCAGCATCAAACCCTTGACACACGAACTCAAAAAAAATGATGATATCAAAGATTATTACTCACATTTTTGTTAATAAAAACCATATTCACATGTTTTTAAGCCCACACCAATTCTCACGAGGTGGAGAGTCGGTGTTTTTATTTACCATTTCACCCGATCTATACTCATCTTTACTTACCCATGAAAAACAACCCAAAAGTGACGGCGATGGCGCGTGCAAACGATGGTGTTTGGGCGCATGTGACCCGAAATCGAGCTAAAGAAGGTGAGTTAAGGGGTTATGTGGTGGCGGTGTAGTGGTGGCTCATGGCGGTGTATTAAACAGCAGGGGTGGCAGCCACAAGTGATAGAGAGAGAGGGTAGTGAGGTGGGTGATTATGGCTACATTGGTGGTTGTTGTGGTGGCCGGAGATGGGGTGGCTGGATGGTGGCGGCTGCCGGAAAATGAGAGGAAACAATAACCCTAGAATGGGTTATAATGAGGGTTATATAGGCAAAGTTAAGGACTTTGTAAACCCTAGGGACTAATTGTGTAACCCTCAAAATTTTAGGGGTTGGCGGTGAAAATTTTGTCAAGGGTCCAATATTGTAATTTCTGTTATTTTTCTCAAAATGAGGTTTGGGGCTCATTTAGACTAGTAATCGCTTGATTCAAGACACGAGAATTTGGCCATCGTGCTAAGAATAATATTTCCAATAAAAATGACTATTCATACGCCTCATTTCTCACAAATAATAAAATAATCAAATCAAATCGTTGGTTGTGCCAGTACGCGTTTTGCACTGTTTCCACGTTTCGCGAGATAACTTCACATTTTTAAACCAAATGAGTTCAGAAAAGTTTGTATATGAAAAACAGGGATAATCTCGTATAGAAATACGTCTGGAAAATTACGGGGTATTACGGTTGAATACTTTCTTTACTAGCAGATTAATTGATATAATGGAACTATGTCAATTTGGGTCTTAGTTTCAAGAAAATTCTATGGTTATATATATTTACCATGGGTATTTAATTTTCTTGAAAGGTTGAATTTTCGAAAGTACTAACTTTTGAACTTTTTCTATAGAAATGGCTCAACCCGATAACAATACACTAGGTTCTGCGTTCAAATCTATGTTTGATCGAGAAAAATTAACTAGCGCTAATTTCAATGACTGGTATAGGAAGCTGAGGATTTTCCTACGTGTTGCTAAAAGATTAGATTATTTGACTAAATACCCCCAAAATCAGGTCCAGCGGAAGCATACATGTCACTAGGGTGCTACTCAATTCATATCATAACACAAGGAACAAATAACGGTTTTACCTCAACCGTTTAGAAGAAAATTCATATTCAAAAACATCAAATTTGCATTATTCCAAAACAGTGCAGAAATACAGGCCCATAAAAGGATTTAAGCTGTCCCAAATATATCAGAGTAGTCTACGACCGTGCCCCTTGCCAAGCGCCTTCGAACAGTGAGCTATCGCCTTAAGAACCTTAGAATACACACTAAAAGTGTCAACACGAGGTTGGTGAGTTCATAGGTTTTAGATTAAAACTATATAGTTGAATCAAAAGGTTTTAAAGTTCAAACAGTCATTCCTAACAGATCAAATATAATGTAGGCTCACACTGCCAAATTCATAATTCCCAAAACAAAATCCGTAACAAAACTATAATCAAACAACTTGAACCATACTCAATTATACAGATACTACACGCATAGAGTGTCACGCAAATTTATCTATTACGCTGGCTAAGTATTGTAAACCACGTCATGAGCCACACTCAAGGAGTGTCTCATATCATTACAATAATCCGCTACAGGTGCACCATATAGTAACACCCTGCACTATTATAGCACACATAACAATAACTCCGTACAATTGTAGACATATAACAATAATCTTAGCTGGCCGGATCTACACACACACGCCTTGTGTTAGATGTGATGCTTTGGATTATGCGTAGTCTAGCAAGCGGAATTTACTAGCTAGCACTCAGAAGACTTATGTGTTTGTGTTTTGTTTGGTTTGTAAGTAACAACGAATGAACACGGAATGTTTAAATAACTTCAACAACGATTCAATATTATTAGAATAATAATACGAGTACTCTACAATAGTACTAGGGTTTACAACCTTGAATCTTAAATCTCTAGTAATTCGTTCTTAACTTCTATATAAACTTTAACCTAAGGCAATCCTTTTATAGACTAAGGACTCCTTCACAAGATAACTATCATTCTAATCGTATAAGATATACACAATATCTTTTCCATATTTATCCACTTACACGTTTACAAAATAATAATAAGCAGTACAAATATTTCTTTCATAACCGTACTAACTGCTATTATCATCAACTGTACCAACTTCTTCATTCAGCCGTATGAACTGCTTAAGCTTAATTCCCAACAATCCTCCTCTAAACTTATGATTTCTTCCCAAATCACTAAGTTTCTTCAATTAAGCTTCTCCTTACAAATGAGGGGGGTTCTTTCAAACACATAATCACATCAGTCCTTCTGTTTGGGCTTTCCTTAGCTTTTGCAGTATCTATTCTTTAGTTAGTCCTTCTTCTCCAGTCTTTAATTTCTTTGCAACATCTGATTCCATAATTTCTGATTCTCTCTTCTTGCCTGTTGCAAAACTCTTTCTTGGAGTATTCAGCCTAGCATAAGTTTCATAAAATTCCCTTACAATTATTGCATCTGATTTTCCTTTGAAATCTTTCATAGTGTAATATGATGAGTTCTTCAAATAATGTTTCATATCATTAATTTGTTCCTTCTTTGTTGGCAATTTTGTTTTGTAACCTGACTTCTGCCCTTCTCTTATTCTCTGAATCAGATCTTCCCATGTTACTACTCTGTTCTTTTTGAGTATGAACTCTATAAGCTCCTCTGTCTTTTCTTCTTCATTCAACTGCTTGTCTTTGAGAATTAATGAAGCTTGAGCTCTTACAAATAAATCAGAATCCAATAAATATTGTAGCTGTTCATTGAACTCCTATTGATTAACATCTTTAGATCTTGTTCTTTCCATGAATCCAGCAATGTTTCTATCATCTTCAGCAGCCATTTTTCTTGCAAATTCCTCATCATGAGCAATCTGGGCTTCTTTAGCTTGTTCATCAGCCAATTCCTTTTCTTGAATCTGCCTTGCTACATCTGCATCCAAGGCTATCTGCTCCTTAGTTTTTGGTTTCAATGTTTTGAGCCTTTCTAGTTCTTGAGCAGCTTCTTCTTCTTCTTCCTGTGTCATGGGCTTTTTACCCTTATCTGCTCTTCTTCTTTCATAAACAAGCTTAGCTGTAGCTTCACCAGTTGGAACTGCTTCATGTTCTGTTTCAACCGTCTGAACTGCTTCAACCATTGGAACTGCAACTAATTCTTAAGTACTAGTCTAAACTGCTTCAGTCTCTTGAACTTCAACCTATACTTCATGAACCTATTCTTCTATATCCATATTAGTCATATCTGGATTCAATTTATCATTACCTTCTTCATTACCTTCATCTTGCCTCCCCTGAGATTCTGATCCATTCTCCTTATCCTCATCTGATTTCCTCCCCTGTTTGGAAGAATCACCATCATCTCCATTTGAATCATCTGAGTCATCACTAGAAGAATCATCATCTAATACCACCCTTGCCCGTTTCTTCTTCAACTGCTCTTCAAGCTTTTTCACCCTAACAGTCAATTTGGCAAACTTCTCTTTATGAGCTTTAAGTTCCTCCTTGTTTTGCTTTAGCTCCTCCTGCACAGAGTCAACCTTTGCTTCTAACTTGGTACATAAAGCCATCAATTCAGTTTGTGAAGAACTACCCTCATCACTTCTAGCTGTGTTACCTGCTAGGAGAGGTGAATCATGGGGCAAGGATCTGGTAGCCACTCTGGTTTGACCAGGTGTAGACCTTCTCCTATATAATGTGACTTTAGTTGGTTGGTGGGATGTCTCAGGTTCTTTAGTGGGTGTGTGTTGGGGATCAGTTGGAACTGCTGAACCTTCACCCAACTCAGTTTGAAGCATTTGAGGAAACAAAGGAACTGTTTCCCCATAAAACAATCTACTTGCCATAGTCATATTTTGAAAAACCTTTGCTTGCAGGCTAGGAGTAGGAAAAGTCCTTTTATGTTTCTTTAGCAAATTTGTTTTCTTATTCAAAAGCATTTGAATGAATCTTGGATACATAAGAAACTTTGTTTTGCTATGAACATTTGATGCCATACCCTCAAAAATAAGTTTTGAGAAATTATAAACCCTGTTTGTAGAAAGACATATGAGAGCAATAGCAATATTACTACTGAACTGCTCCCAAGCAGTCTTTTTAGGACTTAAACAATGTAGAAGGGTATGTATCAAAAATCTCCATTGAGGTGAGAAACATCCTTTTTGAAAAGTTAGAATATGTTTGGATGTATCATACCCCATGGTTTCAAGTGCTTCCCAAATTTCAGTATCTAGCATAGTGTATATACCATCTGAGTCTTCTAATTTAAGATGTCTCCTAATTATTGACTCGGTAACAACAAACTGTACACCATCTACTTCCGAATGAATTTCTAAGTCTCCTTCATCACTTGTCAAGACAGATGAATTCCGCCAGAACTGTGTGAGGTGCGAGACATAAAGAGTGGAGAGACGGTTAGAGCATACCTTATGTATAAGCGATTGAGAAAATCCACACTTTCATAAAATTTTGGTCCATCTCCCTTCTCTGTTTTCTCCAAAAACGCAACTTGATTGTGACGCTCAACAAACTTCAAATCTTCCATTGTTAATGATGAAAAGTGAAAGATTATTGCAAAAGTAAGATCGTTTATGATGGAATCGAGGTTACACACAGCCAATTTGGGTTTTTATAGATACTATTAGGGTTTTGCGAATTGAACGTATGAGATAATTATCTTTGGAAAGTGAATAATTAAATATATTGTAAAAAGATAAGTATCTTCGAGAAAATCCCTATAAGTATGCATAAAATAACGGTTTTACCCCAACGGCTATAAAAATTAATTACTGACAAATTTTTACAACGGCTTGTGAACCGTACCAATTTTTTATAAGAACCGTACAAACTGTTGATAAAAATTTTCGAGCCGTATGAACTTATTGAAAACATTTAAAATATCATGACTCAAGTATAGTTTTTAGCAAACTATTAGCTATCAACGGATTTGATATGTCTTTACCAATAGCCGTTTGCTTTAGACTAGCCAACTCTTCACAGTTAGATATGGTGAGCTGATAACCGTACAATCTTTGGTAAATTGTCAACCATCAACGGATTTGAGAAGTCTTTATCAGATACCGTTTGCTCTGGACTAGTTGGTTCTTATGTGGGTTAGACATGGTGAACCAATTACCATTTGTTGTGTGCACAGATCACACACTGAGCTCCAAATCACCATATAGTCCAAAACATATTAATTCCTTGGCTCTTTCATCCAATCCTGCAAATGTTAGTCCAAAAACAAAGAAACAAGCCAAAAGAACTTATCTCACAATATAAAAGCATATGACTAACAATGCATTTAACAAGACAAACTTAATTTTCTTGTTTAACCCAAGCCATAACAGACTTAGGCTTTCCTCTAGTATCAACATAATTCATCCTTTTCAAAACAATCTTCACACCATTGGGTTTAATTGGTCTCCATACCCAACATGCTGATGCACTTACTCCAGTACCCATATTTCTCTTAGCAATGTTTTTATTAGCACCAGTACCAATTACTTTGCTAGCAGTTGGAACTGTTGGCTTTGCAATTGACATCTTAGGTTTCCAAACTTGGTTTTTCACCACTGCCTTCTCATAAAAAGTTTTTTTGGTCTAATTGGTCTCATAGGTTGGACAGTCTGAACTGCTGGTCTAGCAGTTTGAACTGCTGGTCTGACAGTTTGGAGAGGTCTAAGGCCAGACTTCAAAAGAACTGATCTGGGTATCATCTTGTCATTCCTAGGAAGAGGTTGAGGTCTTTATAGTCTCATACTTTGATTGGTATACCCTCATACCCATTTATGACAAAAGGCTGCAAGATGGTCAAAGCTACCACAAGAGTAACAAGCTTTCCTATAACAAACAAAATCATCACTTAGTTGGTGAGACTTGAGGTCATTCCAATTTCTTTGGTTACCTCTGGGCTTGTTTGTGGTTCTATACATTTCTGCATACCTAACTGTTGGTTTAAAGGGTTTAGCATTAACTCTAGGCCTAACAGTCTCAGGTTTAACCATCTTAGGAACTTTTGGTTCCTCCTTCTTAACACTAACAGGCTTCTCCGTAGCCTGATCAACCTCATCTTCAGAAGTCCATTCTTTTATGGTTGGAGCATCTGAGTCTTTAGCTGAGGACACCTTATCCTCAGAAAGTGAGGCATCTCTCACATTCTCATTGACAGGTTTATCAACTACATCTTTCTTAGGTTGAGGACCATAGTTAAGCTCAGGTAATTGAAATTCAGGTAGTCCTGTGTGTTCTAGGTCAATGCCTGGGGGTGTAGGAATTCCTCTATAAGGAGGTGGAACAGACTTGTATCCTAGACCTGACTTAGCTTTGTTTAGGACCTGACTTTCAATTATCTTTTGAACACCTTTTGATGTGTATTCTAGTATGTCTACACTCATCTGAATGTTCTCCTTGTCCTTCTTAACCTGTTTTAACACAGTGATCTCATTCTCTCTAAACATTAAATCTCTCTTAACTAAGATCATATCATCAGCAAACTTAGACTCATTGTTTCTAAAGTGAACAATTTGTTCTTCTAACACAGCTAAAGCCCTCTTATGATTAGTTAGATTAAAACTCGTTTAGGTTAATTCTAGTCTTTGATCATCATATCTTTTCTTAAGGGTTTCTAATTCTTTTAAATTTTCACAAGATTTAGAACACTTAGAAACTTGTACCTCAGAGTCTGAAAGTGCCATGAGAGCAATCTCTGTAGATGCTTCTGTTTCCTCTTCGGCAATATAGCTCCAGTTAAACCCTAACCCATCAATAGCAACCATGGATTTTGAGCTTGAATTAGTAACTTCCACCACTCTTGACTTGCTTCCATATCCTCTGCTATTTCCATCTTGTTGTCTTGGCAGTTTGCATTACCTTGAATAGTGACCTTTCTTGTGGCAGTTGAAACATTCGATCTTGGACTTGTCATATCCTGCAACATCATTGCTATTTATGACAATCTTCTTGCCTGTCTTCTTCAAGAACCTCTTAGCTCTCATGCTAAGAAGAGAGAGTTGCCATTTAATGTCCATCTCTTCCAAATCATCTTCATCTATCTCCTGAAGATCTCCATGTGTCAACATATTACCATTGTGCTGAGTAGTCATGAAAGCACAATAAACATCTTCATTCAAAAGTCCACTAGTACTGCTAACAGTACCAAGGTTTGAGCTACCCGTACCAACTGTTCCAGCAGTTTGTACTTCTTCATCTTGGCTTGAAGTACTGGGAGTTGATACAAATGCCATATTCCCATAGCTTGAACTTGATCCAGCAGATTTCTTTACTTCATATTCAACAATCTTAAAGTTGCTGTAGAGATCCATCAGACTCATTGTATCAATATCTGGCTTGTTCTTCTAGACTACCACATGCATAGCCCATTCTGATGGTAAACTTCTTAGGAATTTAGAGTTGAGATCTTCTTGTGGCATCTCAATTCCTAGAACAGCAAGCTGGCTTATAAGTTTTTGCAATCTGTTAAACATGTGATCCAAAGATTCATTGCTTGTAGCAGAAAAGTTCTCAAACTGTTGCTTAAGAAGGGTTTTCTGAGTCTTCTTGGTGGCATCATTCCCACCATATCTTGCAACGATCGCCTCAAAAAGAGTCTTAGCACATTTGAACTTGCTAAAATTCAATAGTTGGTCATTAGGAATAGTCATCAAAAGCAAACTTCTAGCCTTAACATCATTCTTGTGCCTTGCCTTCTCTTCAGTAGTGGTTGGCTTTGTCTGCAGTTTAGTCTCCGATACACCTTCAACAATAGTTGTTGTTGCTACAGGTTTAAATGAGTTTCCTTCTTCAATGATCTCCCAAAGTGCTTAGTCTTGCACTTGGAAAAACTGCTCAATACGAAGTCTCCACATGAGCTCATTAGGTTTAAGCCTAGGAAGCTTAGCAGCAATGTTGGTTGTGGCTTGCGATGTTTCCATGTCCATCTTTGTTCTTCTCGGATCTTCTAAACCAAAGTATCAGCAACCTGGCTCTGATACCACTTGACCGGATCTACACACACACGCCTTGTGTTAGATGTGATGCTTTGGATTATGCGTAGTCTAGCAAGCGGAATTTACTAGCTAGCACTCAGAAGACTTATGTGTTTGTGTTTTGTTTGGTTTGTAAGTAACAACGAATGAACACAGAATGTTTAAATAACTTCAACAACGATTCAATATTATTAGAATAATAATACGAGTACTCTACGATAGTACTTGGGTTTACAACCTTGAATCTTAACTCTCTAGTAATTTGTTCTTAACTTCTATATAAACTTTAACCTAAGGCAATCCTTTTATAGAGTAAGGATTCCTTCACAAGATAACTATCATTCTAATCGTATAAGATATACACAATATCTTTTTCATATTTATCTACTTACACGTTTACAAAATAATAATAAGCAGTACAAATATTTCTTTCATAACCGTACTAACTGCTATTATCATCAACCGTACTAACTTCTTCATTCAGCCGTATGAACTGCTTAAGCTTAATTCCCAACATTAGCCAGCTCACGTAACAGTTTCATAACCACAAACACAATTTCAGGTCAAATCAATAAACAAGTTTTGCATAAATCTTACCCCAAAACATATCAGGTCCATGAGGAAATAATCACAAAAGCAACAGATAATCAGTTAACGCATTTAAATAACCAAATCAAATATTTCATCCAAACAGTAAAGTCTGAGTAAACAACTCACGTATCCAAATAAACAATCTTTAATTTTAGTTAAAATGAGCACGTATTCTCCCCCCAAATAGTTATAAAACCAGTAAAAGTAGGGGCCATGAACTCACCTTAGCCACAGCAATGCAACTATTCACAACTGACACAACTAGCATCTAGCTAATCACAATGGTATCCAGGAGACGGGCACAACAGTACGGGATTGGCACGACCTAATACGCATACGGTTATCTCAAAATATGTCTCGTACAATAATTAAGTCTACAAGAGACAATGTGTCGTAGTTTTCATGGATTACTCAAATTCAATACTTTTAAAAGATTAGTATTAACATTTCGTGTGGTGGTAAGAGAACATAGAAACAAAATATAACTCACGCCAAAGAGGAATTGACATCGACATAGTCGAGAAAAGGGATGCTGACTAGTACTCAAACCAACAAAGAAAAATCCAGAATAATGACGAATAATGAACATGTCAATACAAATGGGTCAATTGGTAGTTTCGGCATTTTCCCTATAATCCTAAATAGCTTATAAAAGTCATTTAGGTTTTATAATAAAAGTCCTCTAAAATAAAGACTTTAGGATGGAAGGTTTTATAAATTTCGGCTTTACGCATCTGTTTAGACAACATTCCCAAATTACCATGACTTCAAATAAAATTTTCTCAAAATAATTTAATAGAAGTATCCATTGATTATTGGTCATTATTTACTTATTGTATTCGTTTCAAGTCCAATAAGTCTAAAATGTCCAATGTCAGATGTCCAGTATTTCAAATCTCAGTTCAATATTTTTAATCCAATAAGTATCCATGTTATCCAAATCCAAGTCATAAATCCCAAGTCCAAATTATATCCGAAATGTACCAACGATTGGCAAAACAAAACAAACACGTTATTCGAATAAGCAAATACTAAACACAAGTTATTTATATTTTGACAGCTAAATCTCACACCTTAAATAAATTTTTAACCAAATGCACCCTGTATCTTTATGTGGGCTTCGGTCCAGACACTAAACAAACAAACTCACTGATGAAACTAACAATTATCACACAAGCTACTAAAACTAATCTAGATCTAGAGAGAGAAAGTAAGTTAGAGAGAGTGGAAGGTGATTAAGAATAATAGTGAAATGTTTAGCTCATTCAATCAACCAACCAACCAACCCTCTCCCTTAGATGGGATGGGGTATTTATAGTACTTTACAAGGTTAGGGCTTTAACCCTAATACTTAAACATAATAAATAAAATAAATAAACAGACACAACCCATGGGCCTTCTACACAGGCTGGGCCTAAAATCAAACCTAAAGGCCTAAGCAACCTATTACATAATGATCAATACTTGATAATACAAAACGTGTTCCCAACAATCTCCCCCTAAGTATTGGTCATCAAGGTTGCTTGACGTTGTCTTTGCTTCTTTTGGCTTTGACGTCCTTTGAATCTTTGTTCTTCGTTCTTGATGTGATATGATATGGTGTCATCTTGATCTGCCTCTCTCCAAAAGCGTCTTTATGTCTTTTCCACCACGCTCATATGTTCTTTGACTTTTGTTCTTCATATACCACGTAGTTCTCTCTTCATAAGCTTGATCTTTGACTTGTAAAAGGTTAACATACTTGATCTTTGACTTTTCTTTAATTTCTTTAAACTTTTGTTATTCCTTAGTCTTTGTGAGAACTTTGCTTCAGGATACGAGCATGATGGAAAGATGGTGGAACTCCAGGTCATCATGATTCGCCGCAGGTACAAAGTAACCATAAACCATCCGGCGCTTACGGGTTCAGACTTCGAGATTGTCAACAGCATAGTGTGATGACTTTCTCTAATCCTCGACCAGACCATTCTGAATCGGATACCCCCGAAAGGGCTTACACGGACACACCGAAGTGCACCCATGATTCAGTGAGTCGCTAGAGATAACCCTACGACTGTAGACCATTTTGGAGCAAACACTAAGCGTAACCCACAAGGAGTTACCGAAGTGACCTGCTGTCAGGGCTGTTTGATGTTGACCCTGGCAGGATTTCCATTAAATCATTGAGAGTCACATTTGTGAATTCCCTCAAGAATGTTCGTGGCAGATTGCTAAGATCTGTATAGGACACTTCCTAATTTACAACTGGTGTCCATTAATGTAGAACAACCAGTGTAATGCTAAGTGTTCCTATGAGATCTTTGTTAAATCTCTTGGCTCTAGGCTCGATTCAGTGCACATTTTTTGGTCATCGGAGGCATGGAGCAGATTGCCTCCTTTTCAATATCAACACATCTCGTAGTGAGAGGTTGATAGATGATGAAGGGTTCTCCATGTGAAATGAAACAAGTGCCTTTTGAGAGACACTGAATGGCTAGAAGGTTAGTGCAGTGCGTCACTGGGTCCATGACAACTTTTGTCTTCAATACCGGTGATGCCCAATCAACCAGTAGATTATTTATTGAACCCGGTGTCTGCCCTAAGGTTGATCATATGGATGGCTATTTCTTTTCACCCTTTTCTTTACTTTTCTTTTTAATTCTTCAACCCCTTCTTTCTCGTTTCATTTCATTTCTCCTTTTTTTAATCATACCTAGGACTTTCTAGTACTAAACTATTGGTATTGTCCTTGGGTAGATCCCTCCGGCTCTGGCGGATCATAGGACGGTTATTCCTAACCTTAGTCAGCTTATATCACCATGACTATCCTATTGTTGCCATAAACCAAACCTTTTGAAAATCTCTCAAAGTGTTTATGATTGTAAAAACAAATTTAGTTAACACTTTGAGAGTTTTGTGATTGTCAGAAATGATCCCCCTTAACATGTGCTCATAAGTATTTAATATAAATTTGTACATGTCGGGTAGAGTTGGCACTTTTGAATTGATTGATTTTCAATGAACATGATCGTCGCGAGACACGTTTACATCACTAGTTGAACTAGCTTGAAATTATTACCCGTCCAGATCACATTCAAGGAAAATCGCTCAAAATCGGTACATTCTACTCAGACACATCCTTTGCGAGACACGTTTACATCACCAGATGAACTGGCTTGAAATTATTACCCGTCCCGGACATGTCTTTTTGACTACTGGCTTTTCCTATCGTCAATTTGAGCATCAATTCTGAGTTAAGCTCTTGTGAGATTTCAACTTAGATTTACCATATTTTAATCATATCTTTATTCTCCCTCTCAAAAATAGCATACTTATGATGTTTTTGATAAACTTTTGATTAAAATATGATGTTTTTGAGTTTTACGGGAAGAATTTTCAAGAACTTTTGTATTTAGAACAAAGATGTTCAAATATTCCCCCTTAACGAGGGAATACTTGTCCTTATGAGCAGAATTTTTTAAAAACTTAGAAAAATTCTGGTTTAATTCTACTCATAAGTAAGAAGCTTTTGCTCCTTTGATCGGGATTGAGGCACTGAAGCGTACCTCAGGGTCCTTTCTTTATAGGTACGTGTTGTGCACTGTTATGTGTACACAAGCCATAGTTAATGATGAAAATGATAAAAATTATGATGAAATATGACAAATGATAACAAATTGTACCAACAATCACTGCTCAGGTCGACGAAAAGTGAGGATAGTGGGAACTCTGGCATGTCCTCCTACGTAGCTTTCTAGTCGTCTCATTGTTGTCCGAAACTTGAGCCTTTTGTCAATTCGATCAATAAACTTCACTGCTTGCTTTGCATCGTTCTTGCTCCAGCTTATAACTCTCAGCCATCCCGTCTTTGACCCCTTGCTACGGTTTTCCAAAATCGTTTCAAGTTCAAACTTGACTTGCAGAAGAGTTTCGTCGCTGAACTTGTGGATTTCTTGATAACCCATAAATTTTGGTGAACCTCTGTCCCTTACATACACCAACCCAAACGGTCTATCACCAAAAGTGTACGGCTACTTGTCATAGATTCCCGAAGGTAAGAGATTAGGCTGGACCAAGTTCAACTTCATTTGATAGCTTTCTACACCTAGGTGCACATCTTCAACTCTCGATCGGATGACAATGTTGCAGATGTATATTAGGACCGAGTTAATGATATCATACTGAAGACGTCCAGGGAGACGTTCTAGTTTTCCTTGAACTTTCAGTAGATACATATCTTCTATATCGTTGATGTGTAAGTAGGGATAGTCTGCTTCGCTGAAAGTGTATTCTTGATCGTCCAACCTCCTTACGGTAATCTTTTTCAGAAAGTTATACCCAAACATAGATTCGGTTTCTACACTGGTGATTGAAAGAATCTTATATTTGTTCCAAACATTGGTTTTTGACCTTCTGTTAATCATATATTTATAGAACAATCTTCGCAGATTCAGCCAGTGGTAGATACCAAGAGCAGCGTCTTCATTATATTCTCGAACTTTGTGAATGAATAACTCTTCAATTTGTTCTTCAAAACCTTCTAATGTATATGAAGCTGCTTGGTACTTGGTGAGTGAAGTTTCATACCGCTTCTCAGGGTTCGTGTTTCCGTATTCAAGATACTCCAAATCATTGTTGAAGAAATATGCTTTTGGTATCTTTGGATTGTTGGGTTGACCGATGAGTGGTAAGGGATGGGAGAAATCACGGAGATGGAAGTTTTCTTTTGGGTGAGTAGCCCGAGCATGATCCCAATGAATGTTTTCTGACAGTGTACTTGCAACTTGTTCAATGTTGTATTCAAATTCCAGCTAAGTTGTTGTAACGGTTTTAAATTTAGTGAAGCCTCCTTTGCGAACTCGAATGATGTCAGATAATCCCAATTTATGAAACTTCATGACCTTCTTTAATTGTTTAGTGAAATCCACAATAGAGCCTTCAACTAGTGCATCATTTTTGGTTTCAGGATACGCGTCCACCATCGTCTCAAACCAATCGTATCTTGGAGCAGTTGGATTTACCCATTCTGGTTGAGGTGTGGCTTTTTCATTTGTGGGTGGTGCAGTGACATTTTGAACTCTTGTTGGTGCAATAGGAAATTCTTGATCAGAACTCACGTCTTCATATGATTCAGTTGCCTCGAATGCCCCGCCTTCAAGTAGAACAAACATTTGTTGGCTTGATTGCTTTGTAGTGCTAGAAGAATGTGCTGTGGTTGTACGGCCAGTTGATGTAGATGGTTTTCTCTTTTTCTTCCCTTCGTCTTTATCAGGCTCATCCCTATGACGCTTGACTGGCTTATCCTGCTTGCATCCCTCAGCCTTCTTCTCAGCTTTTCTCATAGAATTAAGCAATGCCTTCTTGAGTTCTTCCTCTTCTGATTCATTCATGATTTCTTCAAGTAGTTGTCCTTTGAGTTCAGATGTTGATGGCTTAGGTGGCACAGTTCGAATTGTTATTGGTGTTCTCTACATCAGATTTGCCACTGTTTTCTCCAGATTTCTTTTGACATATTCTGTGAAGATTCCTAGAAGATTCTCTTGAAGATATTGAGTGACCTCTTGAGGTACGTGAGCACTAACTTCCTGTGGAACATGAGTTGCAATAAATTCCCTTGTATTCTTTTCAAGATCGAATGTTTTAAACTTATAGACATGGAATTTTTGTTTATCCACCTTCTTTTCAACTTCAACAATATATTGTTTTAATGTTGTGTGCTCTTCTTCTTCAGTTTGTCGATTTCTTAACACCAGCTGTTAAAGTGTGGCTAGCTTCTCCCTGAGTTCACTGAGTTCACTTGTGGATTGTCCCACAGATGACGGTTATGGTGATGGTGATTTGTCATCTTGTTTGTCATCTAGCTTGTCATTTCCTTTATCATCTTCATTATTACTTTCATCTTCATCATTTTCACTTTCTTCATCTCCTTCTTCATCATCATCTTCATCTTTATTGCTTTCAGTTTCTTCAGACCCAGATCTTGATTCTTCCTTAGACTTTTCTGATTCACCCTCAGATTCATCATGTGCATCAGACTTTGTATTCTCAGACTCCTCTTGTTCTTCATCAGGATGTGAAGCTGACCCTTCACCTTTTCTCTCTTTTTCACGCTTCTCTTCATCTTCTTTGTGTTTTTTTAGATTTTCCCTGAATTCTATCTTATACTGTTCTTTTTCTTTTTTTTCTGTCCTTGGAGGTTCAATAGGTGAAAATGGTGAGTCAGTAAATTTGATTGACTTCCCTTTTCCTCTTCCCAAACTTTTATCAGACTCAGCCAACACTGTCTTCATCTTTTCAAAAACCTTCTCCTTCTTTCCCTTTCTTAAAGTATCTTCCCCTTCTTCCTCTTCATCAGACGGTTCATCTCTAAGTTGTAATTCCGCTGTTGAGACTTTGGTAATGATTTTCTTCCTCTCAGCTCTCGAGCATTTCTTTGATCGAGAAGAAGCAGGTGGAATAATTGTTCCAGTTGATTTACTTTTTCCTTTTGGTGATTTTGTTCCTTTGGGAATGATTCCCACCTTTTTGGCTCTTTCAACTTCATCATACTTCAGATATGCCTTAGTTTTCATTACTTCTTCATTTAACATGCTTTATGGAATTCTCGCACCTTGTTTTTCTATGTTGGACTGCTGTACTTTGATTCTGGTGAGAACGTGATCCATTTGATCAGTATGCATCTTTTCATTTTCACATCGATTGATTTCAGGATGTCTTTTCATGAAACGTGAGATTAGGAGTTTGGTGAATCGTGGAAAAGGTACTTTGTATGCTTTCTTTTGGTCTTTGACTCAGAAAGATCATGTCGTTCCATATGTATTTGGCGAAGTTCAGATGTTTCAGGTTGACGACTCCACAGAAGAATTGAAGGTGTTCTAATCGGGGGTGTTCAAGGCCAGTGGTTTTGCCAGTTATGCAGTGAATGATGATTGAGTAAAGGGTTAACCATGGCTGAGGAATGTATTTCCTTTCTACTCTGTAGAGTGGTGTGAGCTCTTCTTCATCCTCATCATAACCAAGAAGCTTAAGTGTTTTGACCATGTCTTCAAAAGTTGGGTCATCCTGAAACTTTCCTTTTGGACCTGATTCTTCTGTTGGGAGTTGTAGAACGTTCCGAAGAGTTTCAACCTTAAATGTGATCTTTGTGTTGTCTAATGTGACGGTGATACTCTCATTGTATTTTTCTACAACCATAGAATGCCAGAACTGATTGAGATAAACTTCTGGTACACTTGTTGTATTCGTTAGTGTTGGGTTGATGAAGTGTTTTTTAAGAATTTTCATGATAATTTGGCAAGTCTCGTGACATGGCAAATTCTTAAAGTCCACTCTTGAGTTTGAATTGCTGATCTTGCGTTCATCCCCTTCAGGAATAATTTGTTTTCGAGTAACAGATCCTTGAGACATGATTGGCCTGAACATCACAAACACCAACAACAATACACAATAGACATAGCATATATGTGTTAGTGAATGATATATGTTTCATGATATAATCCTACATTGCATGATTCATCACATGGAATGGTTAAAACATGAGGACATTTATATATCATAGAAGCAAATCATTTTAAATCAAATGAGTTCATATAAACATTTGCACTTTCCTAAGTCTGAATAAATTGTGACAATGTTACAAACTTGGAAATTTCTACAAACTTGGTAAGTTATATACATTTGGAAAGATATAGAAACTTAACAAAGGTATACAATCTTAACAAGTTTATATAAACTTGACAAGTTATATAAACTTGACAATTTATACAAACTCCATACAATCTTGATAAATCATGCAAAGTCAATAAGTCAATCAAACTTAGTTAGTTCAACAAACTTGGTAAGCCGCTAAGAAACTTGAGCAGTTTTGTACAAACTCGGCTAATCTTAACAAACTCGACTATCCTAGAAACTTGAGCAGCCTATGAAACTTGAGTAGCCTAAGAAACTCAATCAGCCTATGAAACTTGATCAGCCTATGAAACTTGATCAGCATATGAAACTCGAGCAAAGCAAGAAACTCGAGGAAACCTAGAAGCTCGAGCAAACCAAGAAACTTGAGCAAACCAAGAAACTCGACTAACCAAGAAACTCGACTAACATAGAAACTTGACTAACTTAAGAAACTCGACTATCTTAAGAAACTCGAAGAGTTTGAGAAACTTGAGGAGTTTGAAAAACTCGCGGAGTTTGAGGAACTCGACTACTTGAAGGAACTCGACTAGTTAGAGAAACTCGACTAGATTGAGAAACTTGACAAGTTTGAGAAACTCGACTAGTTTGAGAAACTCGACTAGTTTGAGAAACTCGACTAGTTTGATAAACTCGACTAGTTTGAGAAACTCGAGGAGTTTGAGAAACTCGAGGATTTGTGACTACTGTCTCCTAACTTGGAGACAAAGTCGGTCAACAAACTCGATCAACTAACAAACTCGATCAACATTAAACCTTTTAAGCACAAACTCGATTATCAGCAACAAACTTGATTAACAAACTCGATTAAACACTTATCAGCAAGAAATTTTGTAGAAACTTGGTATCCAGATTTTATGTATGTCAGTTTATGAAAGATTATTCACATGTTCTAGCATTGCAAACCAACATATCACACCAGTTTAAACCAACAATCACAACACATATACTCCTCAGTTCACAATCGCATCTCTTTAAACCCTAACTAAACCGAATTGCATTATCTAGAGTTATAGAAACTAATTAACTATTGCAATATATTCAGAATCATGTAATGAATCTATTACATAAAGCCAATTAGATTAACTAACCCTAAACAACAAACGCCCAAATCTCGAGCTTAAACCCTAAATCTTGAATCATAGGAATTATGCAGCAGATATGTTAAGCAACTAATTCTAAAACATACACAATCGATTTGAATACTTACAACTTAAATTTTAATGAAGAATTAGAAAAGTTCTTGGAGGGTTTTAAGGGTTTTAGCGCGTTGAGGGTGAGAGGGAAAAGTAAATGCAGTTACTGTGTGATTATGTGTTTGACTGAGGTCAGACCTATTGGTTTATCAAATAAGTTTCTCCCTTTTCTCCATTTTAGTCCTCTAACTTATATCCTAATTCTTTTCTATTTCACAAAATAGTAACACTTCACATTATGACATGTTTAGGCCTTTGAGTCAACTTTCAACAATTTAACACTTTCAGTCCTTTGAATAGAAACCTAATTCATTTAAGGTCCAATAGACACAACTTTCCTAACTCGACAGTTTCAGCCCTTTATGTTTAAAATCTAGATCCAATATTTTATGACATTTCTCCCCTTGAACTAAGACCTATTTGTGACAAATTTTAAGACTTAGTAGTCCAAAAGATCATAGAAAATATTTTTCGATGAAGATTTTGATGAAGATTCGAGATGATAAATGTGCAAAAATTTCTCCCCCTCAAAAAATGTACGGGATTTGAAATTAATAAAATTTGAAAGACGGTGAACATATTTTGATTCGGCTTCATTTTTTTACACTTGAAGATAAGCTTTTTTTTTTTTTTTTTTTTTTTTTTTTTTTTAAAGAAAATTTGCAAAATATTTTTGTGTTTTTAATATATTATTTACAAGATAGTGTTGATGTTTGACTCATTTAAGTTTGTGTAAGAAAATTATTCAAATTGTCTGGAGTCAAACATCGCATACCAATGCGGTGAACTAGTTCCACAAATCTTGCATGAGGCAAGACTTTGGTGAACAAATCCGCCAATTGGTGTTCAGTACCCACGAAGTATAATTCAACTTGTCACACCCCCAAATACCTGATTTGCAGCGGAATGAAATACCCGGGGTGTGACTGCCATAGCATCACAGTTGCAGTTATATTGAACGACCTAAAGTGTCGTTTTAAAAATACATCGTTTGATTTATTAAAACATTCAGAGTTACAAAAGCTAGGTCCCAAAAGATGATGCAAGTTTGTGGAAATAAGTTGGTTACAATCAAACGATAGTTTAAAGTGCATATAAGTAAAAGGGGACTTTAAGTTGGCAATGATGGTAACTTAAGCAATGTAAATGAGTTTGATACTTTGGTCCGTATAAAGAAATAATTGGTGCAATGTATTCTCCCCCGAGAATTTAGAAATCAAATAATTAATTGAAAACGGGGTTATGAAAACTCACCTGATGCGATAGCAACAATGACAATAATGAATATGCTGAAATGAGGCACGGTCTCTAACCGCAACCTAATATGATTAATATGTTCTAATATAAGTCATGAATTTATGCAACACTTGCAAATACGTATGTTATCAATACCACTCGTTAATTTTGAAAATAACGTTTATTGTCGAAAAAATATATTTTTGACATCTCGTTAAGTTACTAAACACTTTTATTGTAAATATGTTGAAACAATACTCCACGATCCTCGTTTGGTGGTTTATTGGCAAATAGAGTGTTTTCGTCGTAGTTTACTATTTCTCAACTTGTGAAAATATGCCCAAATGGCCTCGCAAAACTAGCCGTGAAATAGTGTAAGTTAAGTGTTAGGACATAGGCTCGGCGTTTTTGGAAACCTTGTAACAATATCTTAATGACGTATTATTTAACTTTTGATCATACGCGTCTCGATCAATGAGAAAATCGGCTATCAATATAGTTTCTTGTAAAAACATTTTTTATACTTAGAATATTTTCTAATAAAAGCTGTCAAAATAGTTTGTGAATCGTCGGGTTTAAAACGCGTGTATCTCGGTCGTTATAAGCTCGTTTTCTATGTTCTTTATATCCACGGCTTTGTATTAATATGAACTAACATATTTTCAGTAGGTCGGCTCCTCTAGATCACATCTAACACCTCATTTTAGCCATTGAATCTCGGAAAACAGCAAGCATAATTTTCAAAAAATGGTTTTTCGTCGTCAAACTTAGAAAAATCATATTTTTCTCGTCGTAAGCTCGTTTTTGCTCATTCCAACGCCCATGGTTTCATTTTTAAGCCTACTTTATTAAAATATTAGCCAAAAGGACCCAATGTTTACTGATTTTTCCAGATTTCATGATTTTGGACAGAACCTTTTCTATTGTTGTTAAAACTCATTTTTCTAGTTTAAGGCTTGTTCAAAACACTTCTAATCAACACCACAACTAGTCTAATCCTACCATACACCTTCTTAGGGTGTCATGGGTTCCTAATCATCACCAAAAATGGTGGATCTCATGAGGATACTAATAAAGTTCATCATACTCATTTGTGTGACAAGATTATGTGTTAAGTGGTATACATAGCATATATATATATTTGCATGACTAGTTACTTGAACATAAAAATATAACAAATGAAGGGGTAAAAAGATTGAAAAGTTTACTTGAAGCTTACTTGATATTTTGAGGAAATTTGGAGATAAATGTTGAAGTATTCTTGGGATTTTTATTTCAAAATCCTAACAAGGAATACAAATGTGACTAGATTAACACTTCTTCTTGAAAAAATGATGGATCTTGCTTGTATTCTTGTGTATGGCCAAACCATATAGAGACAAGAAAAGATGGGAGAGTTTTGATATCTTGCTAGTTTACTTGTAATGTGTATGTGTTATTCTAATTAAATCCTTGAAGATATATTCTTGCACATTAATGTTAGTCCAAGTAATCAAGTGTTTTTGAGAAGTTAGGGGGCTGGGGGGGGGCGGCATCACATGGAGAAAAATAAGAGAATTGGGGCTAATTAAAGATGTTGTCCCCTAAATGTATGAGTTAGTTAAGTTTATGTATACATTAGGTGTTACCGGATACCGAGTTAACTAGAAATAAATCTTGACGAGATAAAATAAAATATGACAAAGTTGTAAAAAAATTGTAAAATCATATTCCTTGCAAGAATCGGGTGTTAGAATAATTATCGGGTTGAAATTTCGCAAACCGACAGGGTTATATGCTTTTAACGGAAAATATAGAAACTGATTTCAAAACACTGGGTAAACTAATAATATAATTCTCATATCATTATAATGAGTAGGAAAATATACTAGGATCATAGATGGGAGTGTCGGGTATAATGTTAGTAGTAATGACTGAGTGGTAACGTTTATTAAATAAATAACCATACGTTAATTGAAATTATACAAACTCGTGCATGTCCTAATATGAAATGATGCTACTGATGATATGTAGACTACTCTAGTCTATATGATGTATCTTTACTGATGATGCATGAATACGCAGCTAAACCATCCTGGTTACACGAATTTGAATACCTGTAAACCTAGTTTATGAAATGATGAATGATAACTATGAATAGTGATTTCCCTCCGGGGATGAATAGTATTTTATGAATAGTGGAATTTTTGAAAACTTCTCAAAGTCGTAAAGTGACTTTAAAAATGATGAATAGTGAAATGATGAATAGTGATTGATGAATAGTAAATGTCAGGGTTCAAAAAATGACCTGAAATTACGATTTGACACAGTCGCCCACCAAAAAAGGAATTCAGTCTCTGAATTCAGTTAGCGTTGGTCTCTGGGCTGGACTCGGTGAAAAAGATGTTGGTATTTGAGCTCGTTGTCCATGATTTCTGCTGGTATCTCCACGAAATTAAGCTTATCGTCGAGCTAAATTTCTTCTAATGGAATTACAAGTGATTCATCTGAAAGACACTTCTTGAGGTTCGAAACATGAAATGTGTTGCGTACGCTGCTGAGCTCTGACGAAAGATCAAGTCTGTATGTTAGTTGGCCGATTCCAGTTAGAATCTTAAATGGTCCAATATACCTAGGGTTCACTTTCCTGTGTTTCTAAAATTGCATCATGCCTTCTCAAGACAATGCTTTCAACATAGCTCATTTTCCAATTCGAATCCTAATGGTTTGCTGCTTAGGGATACCTAATCCCAATGATTTGCAATCATATACTGACCTAACTTTTCTATCGTTCTCTTGTCGCTTGTAACTGATTCTTGACTTGTACAACTTCCTTTGTTGTTTCACCGTTAAGTTCTAGATCAGTGAATTGGACTTTTTGATTTTTGGTCTGTCATTAGACAATTGGTACTTAGACCATAGGGTGCCTTAAAAGGTGTAGTCTTTCTATTCGTGTGATTGCTATTATTGAAGGTGAAATCTGTCAATGCCAAAGGATTACTCCAAACAATTCAAAGTTAATTATATGGCGTTAAGCACGTCCTATAGCGCTTGGATAGTTCTCTTCAATGTTCGTTGGTCTGAGGATGGTAGAGCGTGTGTATATCTGATTGGAAGGAGATTATCTTAAAGGAATTGCCGAAAGTTTGAGAAGTATCGTCTATCCTTTATCCAGTGTATTTGAATTTCGTACAATGTGTCTCGACTAGTTCCACGATGATAGGTTCGTCGGAAAGGTGTTATCGGAAGGATGAAGCTATGGTAACCGTTTCTGATTCCTGGTGTCTTGCGTTAACTAGTGTCATGATATGAGTCTCTCTTAACCTAAGGTGCTTGGTTTTCATTATCCAAATCCTCACTATTAAATAGTATTTCCCTAGATTTTCCTTTATCAAAATTTTCCATGCTATTGTTTGTCAATCACAAGGTTCTCAGTGTACGAAGTGTCGTAGCATGGTGGTTGGCTTTCAAAATTTGACTCGATATGGAGGGTTTTAACTGAAATCTTCCTCTGAATAAATTTACGAGTTTGAGTAATGAATCTTACAATTGAATAAATGCATCCACAAGTTTGAATAAATGAAATCTTCCTCTCAATATGGAGTGTTCTGTTTGAAACCTTTTTGTGATTAAATGAATTCGCAAGTTTGAATAATTTCAATGGTTATGCAAAATTGGACTGTTTTCAAATATGACCCAAGGTTTTATAGATAGGTTTTCAACATGATGTGGATAGAAATGTTTTAGCAAAGTTTGGTGTTATACATTTCTTAACGCTTAGTAGTTTTGTCAAAGGCTGACCATAAGGGATTTATTTGCCAAGATAGATACTTCAGATAAATACTTTCCTACAAGGTATATGATTTGTATAAACGCACTTTAGAGAAGGTTCGTTTGAATTTAAAGCGTCAAAGATGATAAAACAGTCGGGTATGTATGTCTGCATGATTGCTTAAATGTCTAACTAGTACCTCTAAAATGATAGGATTTGGTGACTATGCCAAAGATAGTGGTTTGGATTGCCTCGTGAGATCTTATGTTTTTCGTTGTGATACGAATCAACTTACTGTATATTTCTAGTCCTTGTTTGTGGTTCTGAAACCATTTCGTTGTTTTCCTATGTCATGAATTTTTCCTCGTAGCTGAAAAGTCTCTCCTAGGAAGGTCAATGGTGAAGATCCAACTTAACGGTTAAGTGAGTAACTAGTGGTGTAGGTATCTAGAGAGGGTCTGCCAAAAGAGACGTTTATGAAGAATTTACATGTTTACAAAGCTTTACTTTTTGGGATGGTTTGAATGAAGATTGTTATTATGAATTTTGAAAAGATAATTGTTTCCTTCATAGCATAATCCTTCCTGAATTAGACATAGGTGATCAGGCTATGTATAATTGAGGACTAATGATGCGATGTTCGGTTTGGTCAAAGTAACGTTATGTTTCTCAAAAGTTTTAGATGGTGTTCAACGTGTAGTTTGGTAAAATGGTAGTCTGAATTTTTTTGTTTTAACAAGAAAATGTGGTTCGCATGGAAGTAAATAGTTGGTAGAATGACAGAAAATCAATTTGTAAAATGGTAGTAACATAACTCATTTTAAAATTTTGTGAAATAATTCCCTGAGTTGGTAGTGAAATAGCTTGAGGTAAGGTTATGTGAAACAGTTTTACAAAACGGTAGCAAAATATCTTGTAATAAAATCTGTTGAATGGGTTATAGGACGTGTGTGGAAAATCTTACAGAATGGTAATGGTCTATAGTCAGAGACGAAATTTTCCTAATCCCTACTAGGATAGCAGTATGTTGTTGCGAAATGATTAAAAATTGGACAAATGGAATAGGAAATGAAATAAACGAAGGTTGTGATTACTATGGAAATGATAAAAGATGGAGATTACATTAGATAGATGAGTACATGATACAACGAGGTTAAAAGAAAGTACTTAAGATAGACTACTTACAGAAATACAACCCTGGCGGCTCCATCTATGGTTTATTATTAAGGCAAAAGTTCTTTGTGTTTAAACATGGTTGTCGTCCTCAACGTTGTTGTTATGCTGGCAATCTCCTCTTTCGATGACCTAGGCTTTCTCACGAGCTATTCCACCCTGATTCCCATTTCCTTGGTTCCTCTGTTTTGGAAAGTCCTTCCTAAAATGTCCTTTCTCTCCACAACCAAAACACGTCACTAAGGGTTTCTGGTCTCCAGTACTGAGTGGGAACTTGCATTTTCTAGTCGAGTGACCAACCTTCTTACAGTTACCACAAGGATTAGGAAAATTCCCAGGATTATGATGACTTTGACACTTCGCGTAATTGGGTAGGGTACCTTTGTACTCTTTCTTTTCAGTTGGGCCTGCAGCATAGGCCTTAGCAATTTCTTGTCTCTTTGGTGGTTGTTGCGTAGCATTACTACCCTGGTTGTCGTCCCACTTTCTCTTGTTGTGGTTGTTGTTCCATTCTTGTTTGTTGTCATTATTGCTTTCTAAGGCCTTGGTGTGAGCTATGTATTCCTTTGCCTCGATCGCCATACCGATAGCTTTAGACATGGTATCGGGTTCTAATGAGATGACCAACATACGAATTTCAGGGGAGAGTCCCCCGATATATCTCTCAAGTTTCTTGCTTTCTGGTTCATCCATTGCAGGGCCTAGTCGTGTTAATTCGTAAAAACGATCAGTGTATTTGACAACATCATCTCCTACCATGGTAAAGTCTAGGATTTCCTGTTCCATTGCTCGTAATTTGCTTCTTAAACAAAATGTTAAAGTCATCATCCTTTTTAGTTTCTCCCAAGAATTTGAGTAAGCAGCGTCGACTCCTACTATCTGAACATGTTTAGTCCACCATTCCTGGGCACGATCCCGGAAAGTGCAAGTGGCGAACTTAACCTTGTCTTCCTTGCGGTAGTTGCCACATTGAAATATTGTTTCTATTTCTTCGAACAATTTGAAAAATCCTTTCGTGCCTTTAGTTCCGCTAAAGGAGGGGGGATTGCAACCCATAAATTCCTCATGAGTAAAATCTTTGGTGAGGGCTATAGCTATGCTCTTGGAAATGATTTGTTCAACAGTGGCTTGTGTCATGTCTGGAGAGGCTTGCTTTAACCTAATTTCTTCAAAATCATAAGAGTCCATGAGATTTTTATAAGTAGTAACGATCATCATACTCATATATACGCAACCATGTCATGTATAGATGGAGTGAAATCACAACAAGATGCAATCATGAAATATCATATTTATAATCATAACACACGAGGATATATAAAATGAAAATTTTGGTCTCACATGGACCGATATCATAGATAGCACAACCATACCAATATAGTAGAGTCAACACTTGGTAAATTCGTTGTACAACAACCAAAATACTACAAGTTTCCTTGAACTATGCCACACATCCTGTGGCTAGGATAATTGTATAAGCTAGTAAAGATATAAGTCTAGTCTAGGGGCTCCCTAGTGCTCTTCTGATTGGATCCTGGATTGCGGCATCTTGGGGTTGGGGTGAGTCCTGATGTGGGGTCTGAAGTTGTGCATCGATTATATCCGAGATAGCATAGGTCTCAAACCATTCCTGGGGAATCTGCTGATGTTCTTGTTGAATCGGTGGTCTTGGTACTATCCACAAAGTGTTATCTAGTTCCTGACATGTGGGAATGGAAAAGGGGAATGACAATGGTGGTAGTGGGAAGGCAGGGGCAGTCTCCTGGATCTAAAAAGTCTCGGTGCCATAACTGGTAGTATCTTCTAAGTCCGGCTCAGGTGGTGCTATTACCTCAAATAGGTGGAAATTATCATCCAACAATGGTGTGTGATATGGAAATATCGAGGTATAGGAAGGTGAGAGTAGTGATGTAGGTGTATGAGTGGATGAAAAAGCCTCCTCGATATCCGAGTCTGCTAGAATGATAATAGGGTGGTTGGGTGAAGACATCTGTTTGACAATCGACGTAAAATGAAAGTAAATAACCCGCAAAAATGTATGTATAAAACTGCATGTAAAGTGAATAAGCACTTGTGCTAAAATGATGAGATGCTATGATGATGTAGTTATAGTCTAGGGTCCGTGATACAACCTAGTTCGCTATAACCTTCGCTCTGATGCCAATCTGTCACACCCCCAAATACCTGATATGTAATGGAATGAAATACCCGGGCGTGACTGCCATAGCATCACAGTTGCAGTTATATTGAATGACCTAAAGTGTCGTTTTAAAAATACATCGTTTGATTTATTAAAACATTCAGAGTTACGAAAGCTAGGTCCCAAAAGATGATTCAAGTTTGTGGAAATAAGTTGGTTACAATCAAACGATAGTTTAAAGTGCATATAAGTACAAGTGAGACGCATCGTCACCGCGACTCCATGATATGTCCACATGCATGCCATGATGTAATGCCTTATTTACCTGAAAATACGTTGCTAAAAATGGTCAACAAAAATGTTGGTGAGTTCACAGTATAGGTTTACGTAAATGAAATGTTCCTATGGTAACCACAAGTATAAAGTGAATGACAAAACAATGCAACATAAAAATAATATATTAGCTCTTAAGCTCATGACCCCGAAGCTAGACTGAAATAAATGCCCCAAATGGGAGTGTTTTGCCAAACTCTCTGAGATGATTCAAAAGAAATGCGTCCGTTTGACAAGTTGGAACGACCAACCCGAACGGAGGAGTCACCCTCAATAGATCTATCCACTCACTCTCGCTTGCTCATAATTAACGGTTCATGATAAATAAAAGGGGACTTTAACTTGGCAATGATGGTAACTTAAGCAATGTAAATGAGTTTGATACTTTGGTCCATATAAAGAAATAATTGATGCAATGTATTCTCCCCTGAGAATTTAGAAATCAAATAATTAATTGGAAACGGGGCTATGAAAACTCACCTGATGCGATAGCAACAATGACAATAATGAATATGCTGAAATGAGGCTCGGTCTCTAACCGCAACCTAATATGATTAATATGTTCTAATGTAAGTCATGAATTTATGCAACACATGCAAATACGTATGTTATCGATACCACTCATTAATTTTGAAAATAACGTTTATCGTCGAAAAAATATATTTTTGACGTCTCGTTAAGTTAATAAACACTTTTAGTGTAAATATGTTGAAACAATACTCCACGATCCACGTTTGGTGGTTTATTGGCAAATAGAGTGTTTTCATCATAGTTTACTATTTCTCAACTTGAGAAAATATGCCCAATGGCCTCGCAAAACTAGCCGTGAAATAGTGTAAGTTAAGTGTTAGGACATAGGCTCGGCGTTTTTCAAAACCTTGTAACAATATCTTAATGACGTATTATTTAAATTTTGATAATACGCGTCTCGATCAATAAGAAAATTGGCTACAATATAGTGTCTTGTAAAAACTGTTTTTATACTTAGAATATTTTCTAATTGAAGCTGTCAAAATAGTTTGTGAATCATCGGGTTTCAAACGCGTGTATCTCGGTCGTTATAAGCTCGTTTTTTACGTTCTTTATATCAACGGCTTCGTATTAATATGAACTAACATATTTTCAGTAGGTCGGCTCCTCTAGATCACATCTAACACCTCATTTTAGCCATTGAATCTCGGAAAACAGCAAGCATAATTTTCAAAAATGATGGATCTTGCTTGTATTCTTGTGTATGGCCAAACCATATAGAGACAAGAAAAGATGGGAGAGTTTTGATATCTTGCTAGTTTACTTGTAATGTGTATGTGTTATTCTAATTAAATCCTTGAAGATATATTCTTGCACATTAATGTTAGTCCAAGTAATCAAGTGTTTTTGAGATGTTAGGGGGTTGGGGGGGGGGGGGGGTGGGGCGGCATCACATGGAGAAAAAGAAGAGAATTAGGGCTAATTAAAGATGTTGTCCCCTAAATGTATGAGTTAGTTTAGTTTATGTATACATTAGGTGTTACCGGGTACCGAATTAACTAGAAATAAATCTTGACGAGAGAAAATAAAATATGATGAAGTTGTAAAAAAATTGTAAAATCATATTCCTTGTAAGAATCGGGTGTTAGAATAATTATCAGGTTGAAATTTCACAAACCGACGGGGTTATATGCTTTTAACGGAAAATATAGCAATTGATTTCAAAACACCAGGTTAACTAATAATATAATTCTCATATCATTATAATGAGTAGGAAAATATATTAGGATCATAGACGGGAGTGTCGAGTATAATGTTAGTAGTAATGACTGAGTGGTAACGGTTATTAAATAGATAATCATACGTTAATTGAAATTATGCAAACCCGTGCATGTCCTAATATGAAATGATGCTACTTATGATATGTAGACTACTCTAGTCTATATGATGTGTCTTTACTGATGATGCATAAATACGCAGCTAAACCATCCTGGTTACACGAATTTGAATACCCGTAAACCTAGTTTACGAAATGATGATTGATAACCATGAATAGTGATTTCCCTCCGGAGATGAATAGTGTTTTTTGAATAGTAAAATTTTGAAAACATCTCAAAGTCGTAAACTGACTTCAAAAACAATGAATATTGAAATGATGAATAGTGATTGATGAATAGTAAATGTCGGGGTTCAGACAAATGACCTAAAATTATGATTTGTCACACAACTGTACCCATTTCCACATGCTCCTTGATGAAATGATAGCGAAGAGAAATATGCTTGGATTTGGAGCGCTGGACAGTGTTGCATGAAATAGCGATGGCACTCTTGGAGTCGCAGTACATGGGAATCCTGTTGAAGACATAGCCATAGTCCATCAGCTGAGATCGCATCCAAATGACTTGAGCGCAGCATGCTGACATGGCGACATATTTTGATTCAGTAGATGACAGTGATGTACAGTCTTGCTTCTTTGACTGCCAAGAGACGAGCTTGTCACCCAAAAACTGTACTCCCCCTGATGTACTTTTTCTTGTATCTAGGCATCCTGCATGGTCAGCGTCTGAAAATGCAACAAGTTCAAACCCAGAATCCTTCTGATACCAAATCCCCAAATGAATGGTTCCCTTTATGTATCAAAGGATTCTCTTAACGGCAGACAAATGAAGTTCAGTTGGTCGGGACTGATAGCAGGAGCATAGATACATGGCAAATACTACTTCCGGTTTGCTAGCTGTGAGATACACAATCGACCCAATCATACTACGATATTTGGTAGGATCAATGGGTGTCTCATGTAGTTCAGCATCTAGCTTCGGGGATGAGGAAGACATAGCGGTGTTATAGGTGTCACAGCTATTCATACCATGCTTTTTAAATATTTCCTGAGCATATTTGGACAAACTTAAACCACGGGGCAATTGATGAACTTGCAGTCCTAAGAAGAACTTGAGTTCACCCATCATGGACATCTCAAAGTTATTTTTCATTAATTTTGCAAAAGCGTTTGAATATTTTTTATGGGTTGAACCAAAAATAATATCATCCACATATATTTGAACAATGAGAATATCCTCCCCATGTTTTTGTATAAACAAAGTTGGGTCCACTGATCCTTTAGTAAAATGATTGGCAAGTTGGAATGCAGATAATTTGTCGTAGCAGGCCCTCAGGGCTTGTTTAAGGCCGTAGAGGGCTTTCTTTAGCCGATATACTTAATTTGGATGTTTTGGGTCCACGAAGCCTTCTGGTTGTTTAACGTACACCTCTTCCTGGAGTCGTCCATTGAGAAATGCCATCTTCACATCCATTTGGTAGATAGTGATGTTTTGTGAGCTGCGTATGCCAGGAACATTCGAATAGCCTCAAGCCTTGCTACTGGTGCAAACGATTCCTCGAAATCGATTCCTTCCTCTTGACTGAATCCTTTTGCGACCAACCGGGACTTGTTACGAATGATAGTACCATCTGCATCTAACTTGTTTTTCCAGATCTACTTCAACCCAACTACGTACACTCCATCTGGCCTCTCTACCAATTCCCAAACTTCTAATCTCTTGAATTGATCCAATTCCTCTTGCATAGACTCAATCCAGTTGTCGTAGGTGAGGGCTTCTTTAATATTTTTGGGTTCTGATTAACAAACGGTGAGAGCATAAATGCATGATTCACCGTCTGTGTGGAGTCGTTGACGTGTCATGACTGGGTGTTCTGGGTTGCCAATTATATTCACTAAGGGGTGGTCCTTAGTCCATTTGTGAGTGGATTGGTAATGTTGATAATTATGGTGCAGATTTGACAGTTCCAAATTACGTGTTGAAGATTCTGCAATATCTGGAATGGTAGGTGTAGGAGCAAATGGATTAAAGAATGTCTCTCTGTCATAATCTGCTGGTGTGGGTACTTCAGAAGAATGGTGAGGGGGATCTTCAGCTGCATTCGTAGAAGTATAGAGTGTTTGATCTACTGATGATGATGGTTCTGGTTGAGGTGCATCTTCAACAACTGATGTTGAGGTAGTTACTAGTGTATCAGGTGCTTGATTATCGACGAGTGGTTGCGCAGCGGAGCTTGTGGATACATCAGACGCATGATTCACAAGAGTATCATAAAAAAATGGAGCAAACAAGTCTTCTAAGTCTTTGCGATTCAGAGATAAAGGTGCAGCTGAAGAATCAGGAAAGTTGAGACGGTTAGAATTGGGTCCTAAGCTATTGTGCTTAAAAACCATATCAGTAAGCTCATTGAAATTAGCGTGGATAGTCTCTTGAATCTCTCAGGTGCAACGGTTCCAAATTCTGAATCCTTTTGAATTTTCACAATACCCAACAAAAATCCCTGTATCTACTTTGGCTTTAAGCTTTCCAAGGTCATCACGATCATTCTTTGGATAACAGAGAGCCCCAAAGACATGAAAGTAATTTATATTCGGCTTTCTTCCATGAACAATCTCATATGGTGTTTTGGTATGCCTTTTGGTGACCATACATCTATTTTGGGTATAGCAGGCGGTTGAAACGGCTTCAGCCCAGAGATAATCCAGTAATTGAGCATTGATCAACATCGTTCTTGCCGCTTCCACTAAATTTCGGTTGCATCTTTCAACCACTCTGTTCTGGATTGCGTGCAACGGAGGTTTGATGTACAATTCCCACTTTCTCATAATACTCCCTAAGAGTCTGATTCTTAAATTTTGTTCCACTGTCTGTTCGAATTTTACGGACGGTGTTGCGGAGCTGAACTTGAACCTTTGTAAGAAAGGTGATGATCATCTGAGGAGCTTGATCTTTACTGCGAAGAAAGTAGACCCAAGTCCATCTCAAGAAGTCATCCACTATTACCAAAATATACCGCTTCCCATTAATAGTCTGAACATGCATTGGGCCACAAAGATCTATATGTAGAAATTGAAGTACATGATCTGTACTGTGCTCAACTTTTGGAGGAAAGTGAGCATGAGTACTCTTCCCTTGTTCACAAGTAGGACATAGATGATCTTTGGCGTATCGAAATTTTGGAAGACCATCGACCAACTTTTTCCAAGCGAGCTCGGTCATCGTTTTGAAATTCAGATGAGACATCCATTTATGCCATAGCCAAGCTTTTGTGGGATGTGCCTTGGATAGTAAGAATATTGGAGAAGAAGCTATCAGGCTTTCGAAGGAAATGGTATAAAGACTGGTGCCACGTTTTCCTTTCATCAGGTCATTCCCTTGAAGATCTCGAACAAAACAAGTTTTCTCCCAAAAAGCCACCTCCAAATCACCATCACAAAACTGTCCGACTGAGAAAAGATTATGACCTAGGCCCTCGACATAATATACCCGACTAATTTCAATGTTCCCGTTGACGTAATCACCATAACCCATGATTGCTGCGAAATGATCATTCCCGAATCTGACCATTCTGATGAACTTTGCGACAAAGTTTACAAGAAGCTTCAAATTGCCGGTCATATGTCGGGAACATCAGCTATCAAAAATCAATAGAACAATTTGAATCACCTGCATCACAAGGAGTTGACACAGATGGAAAATTGGTAACGGTGGATCCCGTTGGGTTAGTAACACATGTATTAAGAATTTTTGGTACCCATTTAAAGCTAGGTGTGTTTTGTAACCAACGCTACCACGTCCAACTAGACTGTGCTTTCTTCCTGGTGAATTTGCTTAGTGATCAATTTGTCCTAGGTGCAACTATGGTGTTGTCAATATTGGTTTAAGAAACTAATGTTGGCGGTTTTCCTAAAATGGACTTAGCAGCAGTCGTGAGCCTGAAGGAAATGCCATTAGTATGTTTCTGTCTCCTAGATAAAAGGGTTTTTTCTACACATTTTGCATGATTACCAGATAACATACTAACACAACAGAACACACAATAAGCATCAACTATTACATCATTCATAACATTCAAAGATTCATCATTCATTACATCATTTTTAGAATTACACTTAGACAAGTTAGATTCTACGTTTGACAGAACATGCGTCTTATTCAAAATACTAGTATTAACTTCTACTTCTTCAGCCTTAGATAATCCACTCTTAGGTTGCCAGACTCTATTCTTCTTTTGACTCTTGGGGGTCTTTGATCTGCTAGCCTTAGAGGTGTTACCTAATCTTGTGGAAGTTGAAGTATTCACATTAGCGGTTTGAGATGATGCTTTCTTAGGTGCCTTATCGACCTTATACATTCCTGGTGCAATTATATTTGTCTGTACAAATTTCCCTTTTTCCAAATCTCTGAGTTTCTCTTTCAAATCAACAATGATGTGTTTTTTATCTTGAATTTTCGAGTCCAATTCTCTATTTAACCAAACGGTGTCATTTCTGTTTTTGCAAAGCTCATCAATATCTTTTTCATACTCAAAAATTTGATGTTTGAAAACTTCATTTTCTTTTTCAAGACTTTGAAGTTTTGAAGCATGAATGTTTTGAGAAGAAGAAGATGTTGAAGATTCCTTTTGGCTTTGGAGTTTCAACTCAAAGTTAGCACTTTGAGTCTGACACCATTCCAGCCTTTTGTTAAGTTTGAAAACTTCTTTTGCACATTTGGTTTCCACATCACCATTGATTTGTCTAAGTTTCTCATTCTCTCTTAACAAATTAGCAATCTCAAGTTGCAACATCTCAACATTAGCAGCATGATCATCAACAATTAATTCATTGCATGACAGATATATGGAATTCATAACTACAGAGATCACATCATAACATAAAATACTTTCCAAGAGTCGATCAACATCTTTTTCCAAAGCTTTCTTTTGACACTTTTGTTTTGCAATCTTGTTATCTTTTGCTTTGAAAATGCTCATCATTGATTCAAATTCTGTTTGAAGTTCCTGTTCCCACTGTGTGGCACAAAGTCTCAGGTGTTTGACATGTGGCAAAAATTACTTTTGAAAAACTTATCTCTTTTCTTTCTCATGAGGAGAGAGAAAAGTAGAGACTTTGATTTGAGAATTATATTCAATTACGTCTTCCAAAAGTTTGATGACATCCATGAATGTTTTAAAGTATCTTAGGATACGACATTATTTTGGTATTTTTGCATTTTCACCTTGATTTGGTAAAGGTCCATTGACCTGTGTGACAGTGGTTACTGGATCAACTTGAGAAACATTTATTTCAGTTAATGACAAAGTTTGTTCTGACTGATCTTTTTGAGGTACACAAGTTTCACTAATATGATGTGTTCGTGAATAATCATATGGTTTGTTATAATAGACACAGCTCAATTTAGATCGACTCTCGTCCTCATGTTCCATTTCTTCCGCATTATCATACACAACCACACGCTGGAAAGTTTCATCAAACAAGTATTCTGCACTGTACAACTTAGGATTTTCCCTGAGTGACTTTTGTAAAAAACATGGTTGATCATTTCCAATTGCAAATCCATATCCTTTAGGATTTGGTTTGACAGTTAGTTTTTGAATTGTAGTTACAGATTCACCCATTTTATACACAACTGTTGGGAATTAAATATTCTGAAGTTTAAGTATCGGGAAATTCTCTAAGTATCATTCTGCTGCTAGTGCATTCGATTCTGCTGCTAGCGTTAAACATTCTGCTTCCGCAAATATTCTGCTGCTAGTATATCAAACACAAATATTATAGTGACTCATCCTGCTGCTGAAGTAACAGGTGTCGCGTATTCTACTACTGGATCGATAAGTATAGAAAGATATTATGTGTACAAAAGTCAAATATAGTTAGTAGATAAATATCTTTCATAGGTGTTAAGTAAACAAGTTGTACACTCTTAGTATATGACTATACACATGTATGTGTTGTATCTTGGTTACTTACACAAGACTTAAGCAAGTAGAAGACATGTGATTCGAAAAGACTTGATATGACTTAAACATATATTGTAAAGATCTCCTTGGACTATAAAAGTAGATCTTAGCTTAGTAGTCAAGTGTGACTAACCTTGTACTTCTTATAAAACTTGATAGAACTTTCATAAAAAATCACAACGAACAATATCAAACCTTTGTATCATTATCAATAATATTAATCGTTTGGTGTTAACTCTCAATTGTTCTTTATCAAATTCAACAATCACCGTTGTTCCATTTACATAAAACAAATAATCTTCTAAGTATGGTTAAGTAGATTCCGCATACTTAATCATATTCACTCAAAGTATCACATACACTCGTTATAAATGTTTAACACCCTCTTAGTGTATTATAATTCCTCTCAGTTGGTATTAGAGACAGGCTGATATTTCTGATTTAGAAGAAGAAGAAATGGACGTGGAATCTATTCAGACGAATGTTGCTTCAAAGTTACCAATGCTCAAACAGAATGAGTTTAAGATGTGGCGGTTAAGGATAAAGCAATATTTCCAGGTGCAAGATTATTCACTGTGGGAAATTATTGAAGATGGAGACTCTTTCACACCTACAACCACTACATCAACAGTTGACTACAAAGTGGTAACAACTCTGCAGACTAAGCCAAAAACTGCAGAAGATAGAATTAAGACGAAGAATGACCTAAAGGCCAGAAGTATGCTGATGATGACCATTCCAAATGATCAACTTTTAACTTCAACAAGTTCAAAGATGCAAAGTCTTTGTTTGAGGCCATTAATGCAAGGTATGGTGGGAATGAAGCCACCAAGAAGACCCAGAAGACTCTTCTTAAGCAATAGTTTGAAAACTTCTCATCAACCAACAATGAATCATTAGACCACATGTTTAACAGGCTTCAGAATCTTGTGAGCCAACTTACTATTCTTGGGGTTGAAATACCTCAAGAAGATTTAAACTCAAAGTTTCTGAGAAGTCTACTTGAAGAGTGGGCTATGCATGTTTTAGTCTGGAAGAACAAGCCAGACATTGACACTATGGATCTAATGGACTTGCACAGCAACTTTAAAATTGTTGAGCAAGAGGTAAAGAAAACTGGAGGTTCAAGCTCAAATACTGGGAACATGGCATTTATGTAATCTCCTAGTACCTCAAGTCCAGTTAAAGATGAGCAGGTTGATGATGGTGTTGGTGATGCTAGTTCATCAAGCAGTACCATGGGTATTTTGGATGAGAAAACATGTTGTGCTTTTCTCACAAGCAAGAATGATGGGTCCATGTTAACTCATGAAGACCTCCAAGAGATCAATGATGATGATCTGGAGGAGATGGACCTAAAATGGCATATTTCTCTTCTTAGCATGAGAGCTAAGAAATTCTATCAAAGGACAGGGAAGAAGATCACAATCAGCAGTAATGATACTGCTGGTTTTGATAAGTCAAAAATAGAGTGCTACAACTGCCACATGATGGGTCACTTCTCAAGAGAATGTAGAAGACCAAGGCAGCAAGATAGCAGAAATAAAGGTTTTGGAAGCAAATCCAGAACAAGGGAAGTAACTGAGCCAAAAGCTATGATAGCTATTGATGGTTTTGGTTTTGATTGGAGTTTCGTGGATGATGAAGAATAAACTTCTTCACAGATGGCACTTATGGCTTTTTCTACTACTGAGGTACAAAATCATAAAGCTTGTTCTATTGCTTGTACTGCTTTTAAAGAATTACAAACTTTAATCAAACATTATGATGATCAAAAGAAAGAACTAAGCAGAACTCATCAAGAATATATAAATTATAAGTGTGGCTTAGAATCTGTAGAAAAACAAATCCTATATTACAAAGAAAATGAATTAGCTTTTTCTGATGACAAAGGTCTACTTGACCAGGACATTTTTTTTTAAAGATGCTGAAATTAAAATTTTAAGAGAGGCTTATGATAGGATCAAAGCAGAAAATGACAACATTCACTTAAGTGTAGAAACGTTAGAACATGCTTCTAAAAGTGTAACTAACATGATTGAATGCCAAGTGATCAATAAAACTGAGAATGAGATAAGATATAAGAGTGTGCCACCTCCATACAGGGGTATCCCTAAACCCCCAGGGATTGACCTAGAGCATTCAGGTTTACCTGAATTTCAACTACCTGAGTTAAAATATGGTGTATAACCAAAACCTACTGTAGTAGTTGATGAGCTTAAGAAAGAAAGTGAGAGTTTATGTAAAACTTCACTTCCTAAGGACAAGGTGTCCTTTGTTAAGAAAGCAGATGATATAGTAGTTGAAGACTGTGCATCTGATAGTGATACAGAACAGGTTATGTCTAAACTTGAAGTGGTTAAAAAAGTAGGAACAAGAGTTCCTAAGATAGTCAAACATGATACTGAAAGGCCTATGATAAATGTTAAACATGCTAGGAAACCAGTAAGATATTGTGAACAATATAGGTCCACAAACAAGCCCAGAGGTGACCATAGGAATTTGAACAACCTCAAGTCTCACCAAATAAGTGATGACTCTGGATTTTATAATAAAGCTTGTTTTACTTGTGGGAATTTTGACCATCTTACAGCTTTCTGCAATCAAAGGGTATCTGGGTATACAAACAATAGGGTGAATTCAAAAAGGCATACTCCTAAAAGTCACTCTAATTACACAAGACCAAACCCTGGAGCAGTTTCATTAAAGTCTGGACCAAAAGCAGGTTCTGCTGCTAGACTAGAAGTTTTTGCTGCTCGACAAGTAGATTCTACTGCCAGACCTTTTTACTCTATTTACCCTAAACAAGCAGTACATAGTGCAAAAACAACTTATAAATATGCACTCAAATCTGCTAAAAAACCTTTCTCAATCAAAAAGCAGTGATACAAAAACAAATTTGGAAATCTAAAAGTTCTACTGCTAAGGAAAAGAGGGTCAATGTTGTTAAGACCTCAGCAAATTGGATTTGGAGACCCCTTAAATCCAATGGTGCATCAACTGTTCTCAAAAGAATTCAATATATTGATGCACGAGGCATAACCAAGTCAGCAATGGCTTGGGTATCCCAAGGAAACTAATTCTTTTATTTGTGTGCAGGGACATTCACCAAGAGATCAAGAAGATCAAGGCTATTCAGATAGTGGGTGTTCAAGGCACATGACAGGCAACAAATCTTACCTCTCAGAATTTCAATCAATTGATGGTGGATATGTTACCTTTGGAGGAGGAATTGGTGGAAAGATTACTGGTAAAGGTACTATCAAAACCAGTAAATTAGATTTTGAAGATGTGTACTATGTGCAAGAGCTTAAGTATAATCTTTTTAGTGTCTCACAAATGTGTGACAAAAAGAACAAAGTTCTTTTTACTGACACTGAATGTCTTGTACTTTCTTCTGATTTTAAGATGCCTGATGAAAGTCAAGTACTTCTTAAAATTCCAAGAATGGTTTGGTAAGAGGTTTACCTCACAAAAGATTTGAAAATGATCAAACATGCATTGCTTGTCTTAAAGGCAAACAACACAAAGCCACTTGTAAGCCCAAGATTTTTAACTCTATCAATCAATCATTGTTTATGCTTCATATGGACTTATTTGGACCTGTTTCAGTAAGTAGTATAATGCATAAGAGATTTTGTCTAGTTGTTACTGATGACTATAACAGATTTACATGGGTTTTCTTTTTAGGTTATAAGGATGAAACTTCTAGCATTCTTAAAACATTCATAACACAGATAGAAAACTTAGTAAGCAAGAAAGTAAAAGTCATTAGATGTGATAATGGAACAGAATTCAAAAATAGAGTTATGGATGATTTTTGCAAAGAAAAAGGTATTAGGAGAGAATTTAGTGTTGCTAGAACTCTACAACAGAATGGAGTAGCTGAAAGAAAGAATAGAACACTAATAGAAGCTGCTAGAACTATGTTAGCTGACTCTAAGTTGCCTATAAATTTTTGGGCTGAAGCAATCAACACTGCTTGCTATGTTCAAAATGGAGTTTTAGTAGTACAACCTTACAAAAAGACATCATATGAACTTTTTAGAGGTAGAACTACTGCAATAGGATATTTTAGACCATTTGGATGTCATGTGACAATTCTGAATACCTTAGACCATCTAGAAAAATTCGATGGCAAAGCAGATGAAGGATTCTTTGTTGGGTATTCTCTTAATAGCAAAGTATTTAGAGTATACAACACAGGAACTAGAAGTATAGAGGAAAACCTACATGTGGAGTTCTTAGAGAACAAATCCAATGTAGAAGGACAAGGACCAAAATGGCTATTTGATCTTGAGTATCTAACCAAATCAATGAATTATGTGCCTATTGTTGCAGAAACTAATGATTTTTCAGGTTCACAAGCAACAGATGAGGCAAGGTTAGAAAAGGAGACAAATCAAGACTATGTGGTAATGCCAATATGGTCAAGTACAAGTGTGGATTCAACTTTAATAAATGGTGAATCTTCTTCAGTTAAAGCTAAACAAGGTGTTGAAGATGAAAGCAAAGAAGATGGAACTAAGGAACAAGAGAATGATTCTACTGCTGAGATAGAGCATTCTACTGCTACGCTTAATTGTTCTACTGCTGCGCCAAGTGATTCTACTGCTGGCCCTTCAGAAACAAATGAAGCAGTTTTCTTAGAAGATGTGGTAGATTTGAGCAATCTCCCACCAAATTATCAAGTTCCTTCTACTCCACAAACAAGGATTCACAAAGTCCACTCCCTAGAAAATGTGATTGGAGATGTACAATCTAGTGTGAAGACAAGGCAACAACTGATGTCTTCAGACCAACAAGGACTTCTTGATGCCCTTTATGCTTCAAAACAGCATGAGTTTTCCAACTCTTGCTTGTTTGTATGTTTTCTCTCACAAGATGAACCAATGAACATTCTTAAAGCCCTAGATGATTCAAGCTGGGTAGAAGCTATGCAAGAAGAGCTTCTTCAGTTCAAGATTCAGAAGGTTTGGGTGCTAGTTGATTTACCTAAGAATGAGAAGGTAATTGGCACTAGATGGGTTTTCAAGAATAAAAGGGATGAAAAGGGCATAGTGATTAGGAATAAGGCTAGAATAGTATCCCAAGGGTACACACAACAAGAAGGTATAGACTATGATGAGGTTTTTGCTCCAGTAGCAAGACTTGAGGCAATTAGGCTTTTCTTAGCTTATGCTTCATTTTTAGGCTTCACAGTTTATCAAATGGATGTCAAGAGTGCATTTTTATATGGTACAATTGAAGAGGAGGTGTATGTCTCACAACCTCCTGGTTTCATTGATCCTGACCATCCAGACAGAGTGTACAGAGTAGTAAAAGCTCTCTATGGCCTACATCAGGCACCAAGAGCTTGGTATGAAACACTGGCTTCCTACTTAATTTCAAATGGATTTCAAAGAGGCAAGATAGATTAGACATTATTCATCAGAAAGCATAAGAAAGATTTTTTTGCTAGTTCAGATATATGTGGATGATATCATCTTTGGATCTACAAGGAAGGAGATGTGTTTAGAGTTTGAGAAGCTTATGCATGATAAGTTTCAGATGAGTTCTATGGGAGAACATACATTCTTTTTGAGTCTGCAAGTTTAGCAATCAAGTGAAGGAATCTTTATCTCTCAAGACAAATATGTTGCAGAGATACTTAGAAATTTTCAATTTGCTGATTCAAGAGTAGCAAACACACCAATGGACTCTGAGAAGCCACTTCTTAAAGACTTAGATGGAGATAATGTGGATGTACACACTTACAGATCTATGATAGGCTCTTTGATGTATCTTACATCATCTAGACCTGATATCATGTTCTCTGTTTATGCTTGTGCAAGATTTCAAGTAACTCCTAAGGTTTCTCATTTAACAGCAGTCAAGAGAATTTTTAAATATCTCAAGGGTCAACCAAGGTTGGGTCTATGGTATTCTAGGGAGTCACCATTTGACTTGGTAGCATTTTCGGATAGTGATTATGCTGGTGCTAGCTTGGACAGAAAGCCAACAACAGGAGGATGTCAATTCCTTGGGTGTAGACTTATCTCATGGCAGTGTAAGAAGCAAACAATTGTGGCAACTTCAACCACTGAGGCTGAATATGTAGCTGCTGCAAGTTGTTGTGGTCAAGTCCTATGGCTTCAAAACCAACTTCTTGATTATGGGTACAATTTCATGAACACTGTCATTCATATTGATAATAGTAGTACAATTTGCATTATTAAAAATCCAGTGCAACATTCTAAAACAAAACACATTGAAATTAGACATCATTTTATTAGAGATTGCAATGAGAAAAAGTTAATTCAAGTAATGAAAATTGCTTCAGAAGACAACCTTGCAGATCTTCTTACAAAAGCTTTTGATGTTGGAAGGTTTCAGTACTTGGTAGCAAGTATTGGAATGCTTAATCTTTAAATTTTTCAATCTTATGTGTTTTTGAATATAAATTTTGTTAGTGCTGCTGGATTTTTCAAATAATTCTGCTATTACAAAAGTTTGTGCTAGTAGTACAAATTTTAACTTATGTTATTCATACAGTTAGTCATATATTTATTCTAATTCAAGACAAGTACTTTGTACATTGTTCTTTTGGTTTTTAGACTAACTATTTCAGGTACGAATATTTGAGCACAAAGAAAGTTTCAAGTGAAATGGAAGCAGCAGAATGATGATATTAGTTGCTAACATAATAGGTTCATGATAGAAAGAGTTTGGGAATTCAAAACTCCTTAAAACTTCTTTCTTGAAACCTGATTATGATGTTTCACATTGAAATTGATGATTTAGTTGATCAGAAAGTAACTGATACAACTCACTTTCTATCATTTTATACTTTCAAGTATAATGTGTTAATCTCAGGATATATGATAGAAAGAACAGCGAGCAAAAGTGAATATAATACTTATGTTAGAGGTAACAAATGCCACGAGCTGGAAAACCTGTCAGGAAAGCCTTTTGAATAGGTTTATATGTACACAGGCAGTTATTTATAACTGAAAACATTGGTTCTCACATAACCAGAGGTTACTTTAAACCGAAATTTTGATTAAGTGTCTGTAACTACACTTGATCCCTTCAAAATGGTTGGAAGCAGTATGATTTTTTATAATAAAATCATATGCATACTGCTAAAAGTCAAAAGTTTTCTTAAAAAAGATTTTTGGAATACAAATGACTCAGAAAACCATCAAATGATGGATTATGAGTTATTGCCCCATGATTCACCACTCATAGGAGGTTACACACCTAGAAGTGATGAGGGCAGCAAACTAACTTTTAAGGAATTGATGGCTTCATGTACAACATTGTCTGAAAACATGTTCTCAAGGGAGGATTGGTAGATCAGATAATGATGGTGAGAGATCTTCCAAACAGGGGAGGAAGATGATATATTTTGGTACATAGTGAGAAATCTTCAAAGCCCATAGGAGATAATTAAATCAGGGGAGGAAGAATAACCAATAAAGGAAGTATATTTAGGATACAAGGGAAGGAAAACAGATCAATTTCAATCAGAAAGGCATGGAGGTTGAAAATGACAAGAACAGAGCTAGAGTATTTTATATATTCAGAACAGATGAAGCATTCAAAAGGAGAAAGTTCTATCTAGGAGCTTTCAGTTTCAATTTCAGTTCATTACGTTTGTTCATCACTTGCAAAGGCATGCTCGAAGATGATTTCACTTGTTGAAACAAGCATCCAAGATACACAGCACCATTGCCTCTTATAATTCCTCCATTCAGATTTGTTACTGATATTGTTGAAGTCACAAGAAGATAGATGAGTTACTGAGATAGATATTAATCTTACAGAAAAAAAAAAGAAAGTTCAGATCTAGGGTCTGACTATGAAGTGTTTGCAAGATCCTCACAATCAGAAATTCAATTCAGAAGAAACATGTTTAAAAGGATTCACATGTTTAGGGGAGGATTGTTGGGAATTAAATATTCTGAAGTTTAAGTATAGGGAAATTCTTTAAGTATCATTCTGCTGCTAGTGCATTTGATTCTGCTGCTAGCGTTAGACATTCTGCTGCCGCAAATATTCTGCTGCTAGTGTATCAGACACAAATATTATAGTGACTCATCCTTTTGCTGAAGTAACAGGTGTCACGTATTCTACTGCTAGATGGATAAGTATAGAAAGATATTATGTGTACAGAAGTCAAATATAGTTAGTAGATAAATATCTTTCATAGGTGTTAAGTAAACAAGTTGTATACTCTTAGTATATGACTAGATACATGTATGTGTTGTATCTTGGTTACTTACACACGACTTAAGCAAGTAGAAGACATGTGATTCGACAAGACTTGATATGACTTAAACATATACTGTAAAGATCTCCTTGGACTATAAAAGGAGATCTTAGGTTAGTAGTCAAGTGTGACTAACCTTGTACTTCTCATAAAACTTGATAGAACTTTCATAAACAATCACAACGAACAATATCAAACCTTTGTATCATTATCAATAATATTAATCGTTTGGTGTTAACTCTCAATTGTTCTTTATCAAATTCAACAATCACCATTGTTCTATTTACATAAAACAAATAATCTTCTAAGTATGGTTAAGTAGATTCCGCATGCTTAATCATATTCACTCAAAGTATCACATACGCTCGTTATAAAGGTTTAACACCCTCTTAGTGTATTATAATCCCTCTCAACAATGTTTTGAAATTCTTTGAGCTTGGATTCCAACATTACAATCTCCTCAAGATATGAGTCAACACGTTTCCTTGTGGTTTGTTTTTCTTCAATAATATCATTTTTACAGGTTGATAATTCTGTTTTCGTTTTAGAAAGTTCAGAATTTAATATGTCAACTCATTTTTGAAACTCGAATCGTTCTTGTTCTTTTTGAGAAATCAAATCATTTTTAGAAACGTTTAAATCATGAACTTGATGTTCTAACTCCTTTATCTGCACGTATGACTGTTGGAATGCAACCTCAAAGCTTTTCTCACGTTTTTCTTGATTTTCATAATTTGAAAGTTGCATTTTGTAGCACCCAAGGTCCTTTGTTAACATTGCAACCCTAGCATTTAAATTCTGATTTATATCATTGCATTTATCAATTTGTGACTTTTGAGTATTTAATTATGTTTGGGTGGTCAACAGCAAGGTCATAAGCTCTGGATCTTGATCATACATAAGATCATTTTGTTCAATGTGATCATGATTGTCATCATCAAAAGGATCATCAAATGAAACAACAGTATTAATTTGATCATCATCAAATGTAACAATGGCGTTGATTTGATTATCGTATTGAGATGAAAATGATGAGTCATGTTGATCAATATTTTCTTGTGCAGATGAAGATGCAGAAGGTGATACAATTTCATGAATAAGACATTCAGATTCAATTACCTGAGATAAGCCATCGGTATCATATACCGGGCCTGTCTCACTCATATTCATCTCCTGCATATTTGCCATTAACATAACTGTTGAATTGGCCTCCAAATCCTCCATTTCATCACCGAAGTATGCATTGGCCATAAAGCTTTGCTCCTTCTCAGTCATCATTCCACCAGCTTCATCTTTCAGTGCCATGAGCAGAGCTTCCTTATGATATGCACTACCCATTGTTCGAGGCTTGGGGCATGCATTAGCCATGCGACCATTTCCACCACAATTGTAGCAAGTAATTGATGTATTTGCAATCCCTTTCCTTTCAGTTCTAGCAATCTGAGTCCTCCTCTGTGCATTTCCCATGTTGTTTCTACTACCCCTAGCTGCAGTAAACCTCTGTCCTCCAGTATTGAACCTTTGACCACCAGAATTCCCCATGTAGTTTCCTGAACCAAATCTCCCTGAAGACCTATTCTGAATTTCAACCCTTCCATCATTAATCACTGCTTGGTTCCTTTTGTTTGATGAAGACCTTAACCGATTGTTAGACTTGTTTGAGAATTTGCTGAATGCACGAGCTATTAATGCAAATCCCTCGTTCAAAGAGTTAAAGGCATCATCTTCATCGTTGTCAACGTTGGAGTACATACTATAATCAGTGTTATCATATGAAATGAGTTGATTATCAGAAGGTTGTGAAGGTGCTTCGTATGGGACAAGTTGATTGGAAGACTGTGGTGTAAAACCCGAATGAGGTGGTGATGGTTGAACAAAATCCTGATTAGGTGGTGCAAAGTGAGATTTAGCCATCAATGCAAGTGAGTTTGAATTAGGTACTGATGAGAATCCTCCACGTGCGGCTCTGTCCTTGTCAACTTCAGATTGGTGTTGTTTTAGGTAATCATACAATGAGCCATAAGAAACGTCATTGATCTTTTTGGCTTGTCGAACAAACGTGATGTACTTTTGCCAATCTGGTCTGAGACAACCCAAAAATTTAGAGTTGACAGCAATCTTTGGCAATTTTATGTTGTGGCGATCCAGATCATTTATGATGTTGGTGAAACGATGATAGTATGACTCTAAAGATTCCTCAGGTTCGATCATGAAATGTGTGTATTCCATATATAACTTAGATTCCAAGTCCTCTTGATTAAGTTCTGTGACTTCCATAAGCAGATGTACATGCTCCCACATATCCTTGGCTGTCTATTGGGCATGAATACTCCTGAAGATAGGATTGGGAATCCCTTGGAGTATGTAAGCCATGGCTAGCTCATTAGCCTCTTGCTGTAGAACTTGTTCCGTTGTTTATTGAGCTAGAGGAATAGGGGTTGTAGTTGCTTCTCTTGGTGGAATAGCATTGGGATCTCCTGGAACTGTTGTATTAGGAACTGGGTATGGTCCTTCAACGATGACCTTCTTTAGATACTTCCCATGAGGTTTCCTTAGCTTGATGAATCTGAGAAAACGACTGGACCATTGCACATAATTTCCGGGTGTTAACATTGGTGGAGTGTCCAAAGACCCTGCTTCATGTCTTGACTGTTGACTGCTTATAGCTTCACACATCTTGTTAAACCAGTGTAGTTCTCTGGAAGTAGGTTGGTAACTTTGCATTGGTTGTGGGGGGGCTTGTTGCTGTGAAAGAAATTGATGTTGTTGCATTAGCATGTGTTGCTGTTGGTATTGTGGTTGATATTGTGGTTGCGGATACTGTAGTTGAAATGGTTGTTGTTGACGATACTGTTGTTGTTGTTGATTATAGAAGTAGTTGTTATATGGTGGTTGAGACATTTTGATGTAACTTGTGGATGTAGGTGTAGGATCTTTAAAGGATAATAACGGTTGTTGTTGTAGATTAGATTGTTGAATGGTGAAAAACGTGAAGAAATTCTGAGGATTTTACTCTGGAAACTCGAAGAATTCGATCGTTGAGCCTCGGAGGATTTTACACTAGAAACTCGGAGAAATCTACGAAACTTGATAATCTAATAAACTTGATAATCCAATAAACTCGATTACTGCTGAGAAACTTGATGATTCTAAGAAACTCGATTACTGCTGAGAAACTTGATGATTTTCTGAGAAACTTGATGATTCTAAGAAACTCGATTACAGCTGAGAAACTTGATGATTCTAAGAAACTCGATTACTCCAGAAACTTGATTATTCCGTTGATGAATCCAGAAACTCGAGTAATCTTATGAAACTCGAGGATACTTGAGAATCTCAACAAACTTGTCCAGAAACTCGATCAAGTCTGAAAGTCGATTACTATTCAAACTCGACTAGCAATGAGAAACTCGATGAGAATACGAAACATGGTACACTTATCAGAAACTCGATTACAAGGTACAAACTCGACTAATTAGAAAGTCGATTAACCTCAAAAACTCGACTAATTTATCAAACTCAATAAATTAGCCAGAAACTCGATCAATGAACAGTAACGTCTCGGAAGAACAATGTTTTCTCGGATTTTCTTTAATTTTTACTTAAATCTAATCTTTAACAACCTAAATTATCCCTAGGCTCTGATACCACTTGATGTTACTCACTAATTATCACACAAGCTACACTACTAATCTAGATCTAAGAGAGAGAAAGAGTTAGAGAGCGAAAGAGAGAGTGGAAGGTGATTATAATAATAATAAATGATTAAGCTTCAACCAACCAACCAACCCTCTCCCTTAGATGGGAGGGGGTATTTATAGTACTTTACAAGGTTAGGGCTTTAACCCTAATTAACAATACTTAAACATAATAAATAAAATAAATAAACAGACACATTCCATGGGCCTTCTACACAGGCTGGGCCTAAAATCAAACCTAAAGGCCTAAGCAACCTATTACATAATGATCAATAATTTATAATAAAAAACGTGTACCCAACACTCACCCTTAGGTTAATTGGGCTCGGCCCAATCAACCAACTAAACGCACCCAAAAATGGGCTGATAACACACGCACAACCAAACACAGATTCACTCATACACTTTTAACTTTGCAAAAGAAAACACAATTTAGTTATATGGCACAAACTCATAATCATACATAAACTTTTACACCCCTTCACAAACAAATCTGACTCACCCTCTAATTGTTTTCGTTTACACGAACCAAACAAACACCTCTAGGCGTTTGTGGTTGAACCGGAGTAATCACGCACCCTAGTCGTGTCTTGAGTCGAGTTATACGCCAACACACACACAAACACACTATCATTTTAACCCATTTGGTTTACCTTCTTTGTGTCGAGACTCAAAACTAACAAAATAATCTTTAAAACCAAAATAAGCCACGAGTTGCAAAACTGATCCACGGCATGCAATAATCTAAACACGACCAAATAAGCCACAAGCTTCAAAATAAGATAATATAAGTAATCTGATAGTTGGTTAAAATACTCTTACAAGTCAACCTCTCACGAAGAAAAGTCAACGTGCGATGATTTAACGCATAAATCGATTATAATAACCGGATAAGCGTATACCCGGGTCGTAGTCCCAACGAGGCGTGAAATTGAGGATATCGTTTTCGGTTTGGTATTAAAATGCTTGAAAAGACGAGGGTAGATTGGTTTTTTAATATCTAATAAAACGAAAATCGAAGAACGCGAACGGGAAAACTAAAAACGAGTAAAAACGTCAAATACTATAAAAACTAACCCTACGGATACCAAAATAATTTTCCTACGTTCTAAATGACAAAATAAAATTTTAGAAAAAAGAATTGCATTTTTTTGATTTTTAAATAATTAAATACGAATTAAAAACTAATTTAAAGAAAATAAATGATTAAAAATACTAAACGTAAAAAGAAAAATCTGAAATTTTTTGTAAAAATACTTTAAGGTAAACAGAAGCTAGGAAAAATATGAAAAAGGTCCCAGCTTATTTCAATAAGCTGGGAAAAAGCAATAAGATTCGGATAAGCTAATGAGAAACAAGGGTTAACAAATAAATATTGCAAGTATTAAACCAAAAAGACCCAAGGGCAACTGGTTTGTATGTGTGGTGTTTACCCAAGAGGCTGGGGTTCGAACCCCCAGTTATGCATATTTGGTAAAACATTTTTTTTTTTCATTTTTCTTGTTTAAAACTCAACATGTTAATGAAAAACTTGAAAATAAGCAATACTTGAAACTGAATTATTTTTTTGAAACTCAGAAACAAGCTCACATAAACAGCTTAATGACTGATCAGTTTTGGAAAAAGTGAAAAACAAAGCTAAAAATGCAAATGACACAAAGAAGCTCCTACAAGCTACTAATAAGCTACAAATTTATAAAGAAGCTACAAACAAGCTGAAAACAAAAATCAAAGTGACAATAAGCTATGAAAATCGTTAAAAAGCACAAAATTAGCTAAAGAGGTATCACTAGGTCTGCTGATGTGAGTGTGCAGGGCAAAAGAGGGCGTTTTTAAGGCCACAAATAAGCTATAGAATAAGCTCTACAGACCAAAGCAAGCTGAAAGAGATTAAATATACCCTACAAGCTACTTGTGCAACAAGAATCAAAAGCTAAAAACTACCTTAACTAACTTAAAATTAGGATTAAAAAGTGAATGTTGAGGCAAAATAAAAAGTGCAGGCTGCTACCAATAACAAAGATTATCAGATCCTATCTTAAAACCTACAATATCAAACCTCAAACTGATTCAAAACATCTAAAAGCAACCTAGTACTAGTGATCTAACTACATGGCATACCTTAGAACTGATCAAACATAAAATAGAGCAAATAAGCAAAATAAAAAGAACATAATAAGCAATAAGCAGTTACACTACTTGGATAAAAAGAAGAACTGAACTGATATTAAAATTAAAATAAGAGTAAATTACAACTGAAATTAAAAATTACAAAGTACCTTAAAAAAATGCTAAAATAAAACCTCAAACATGAAACTGCTACTACATTGCTATTTATAATAAAATTTCTAGGGTTTCACTCTTCTCTCGTGTGCTTCTTGTGTGAGTGTGTTCCCACTTGTGCTTCTTTGCTATCTTCTTGACCCTTGGATTAAACTTGCTCCCCACAACTTGAAATTATAGCCGTAGATGATAAGATGAGGAACTGGGATCACCAAGGTGGAGGGGGGGACCAAAGGCAAACCCACGTGATTTCTTGGCTGGTAGTGGAGGGTGAGAGTGATGGGTTGGTGATTAGGTTTAAGCGGGATTAGGGTTTAAAGTGAAGGAGATAAACAGTATTCATTAGGGATTGTGACTGAAATTGGGGGTTTGACCCCGTGTGGTTAACTAAGGGTGTGGGTCGGTTTTGGGCTTGGTTGGGCTATGGGTTTAATTGGGTTAATGGGATAAATTTGGGTTGGTGGGATTAATGTTTAGTTCTTGGGTTGGGTTAAGTATTGGATTCGGGTGTGGTATGGATTAGTTCTTGGATCCGGTTATAGATATGGTTAAGGTAAATTTGAATTAAACACAAGGACCAATGTTGTAATTTAGGAAACCTCAAGGGCCAAATCTGCCATATCTTCAAAATTTACCAAAGGGCCAAGTTTGCCAAATGAAAATAATCCAAGGGCCAATTGGGATTTTTCGAGCTTGAATTTTATTCCGGATGAATATTGTCTTTTCCGGCTTCGGTTTTCGGCTGTTTTCCATATCACGCTCGGTTTTGTCCATATTTGCCCCGTTTTCAATCCTTTTGTACCTGAAACACAAAAAACACAAACCAAGGATATTTGTAACAATATATGGTCTATTTGGGTGTTTTTGGTCATTTTTGTGGGGTTTTTCGGGTATAAAATGATGAGTAAAAGGCCACTCATCAATCCCCCACACTAAGCAATTGCTAGTCCCTAGCAATCCGATCATATGAAGTAATGAAAGGATCAAAAATATCAAGGTCACCAAAAATACCACCCCGTTTTGACTTATTATAAAATGCAAATAATTTAAAACGAGATAAAACGTAAATATCATGCTTGATTTTCAAAAATGGCATCATGGAACGGGAATCACACAAAATGGGTGACTCCGGGGAATTGTAATCGTCATCCTCTTTTTTATACTCCCCAACTAAGTTCAAAAACCTTGCGCAAACGTTTTTGTAAAATGCTAACACTACTTATATTAGCAACCTATGTAAGCCGAGACTTAACTTTTCACTCCCACAATTATTCATAAGTTAGGTGTGTGTGCTTGTTTTCAAAGTTTTGACCGTAAAAATCGAAATTTATTAGGGTTAAAAACCGACAATGATTTAGAAATTAGAGATTCAAAGGTGAGATCACTCCATTTAGCGACTTTCTTCTCAGCTTGTCCTTAGTAAACTTAGGAGGCTAGGTTTTTACACCCTCGAGAATAGTATCGGAGCTCACGGGATCTTTGAAGTCAACAATTTCTAAATCACCGTCCAACTTTTAGACAATTTTGACGAATACTAGTTCAACTTTCGATTTAAATTTAAGAAGAAGCAAGTTTCTCACACTTATTCATAAACAAACATAAACATTTTTTTTCATTTTTCATCACTTTTTCACTTTTTTTTTTTTTTTTTTTTTTTTTTTTTTTTTTTTTTTACTTAACTCATTCTTGTACCATAAACTACGGAGCTTCACGGGGAAATTCTAAGACCTTACACCTTTCGGAATAAAGGATCCAAGGGCCGTTACAACGGAGAGTTCCAAGACTTTAACGCCTTTCAGAATTAAGGGTCCAAGGGCCGGTGCAAGAGGGTAGCCAAGACCTAAACGCCTTTTAGTAATAAGGATCCAAGGACCGATCTCGAACCGAAGGTTAGGACTTATTTATTCATACTCAAAACTTTCATTTTTGCAACTTTCAAGCAACGACTCACTTTCATTTTGCATTCTTATTATGTTTACGAAAGTATGCTTGTTCCGAAATTTAAATAAAACTTTGAACTAGTATTCTAAATCAAGATTGTATAAAAATTTATTTGCTTAACAAAAACGGTTTTTGCGTTCAAAAGTTTGAAAATAGCACTAATTTTGTCAGGTTAGGAACTTCTGGGAGGAAAAGCCATAGATTACATATATAAGCTCTAAAGAGAACCAACTACTCCACGCTTAGCATTTTCATTTGCACAATTCGCAAAAACTTAGCCTAAAAGTTAAGGATAGCAGCTAGATCAACACTCTAGCAGAGTTGGGATTCCCCTTGTTCTAGCCTAATCAAGTCTAAACTTTCATTAATACCGAGGCATTAATGCATAGCAAATTATTATTTATTGTGCAAAGCACTTTTTTTTATGCAAAATTTAACTAAAAACGATAAAATTTTTAAAATTTTGGTCAAAACGGGGGTGCTAGGGGACTAGTAGGTACAAAATGTGAAATTTTTTTAAAATTTGGGCACATGAGAATTCCCCCCCCCCCCCCCCAACACTTAGAATTGAATATTGCCCTCAATATTCAAAGTACCGGCCTAAGCCGACACTATAGAACGTAAAAGGGTAAGACTACTAGCTAAGTGTGGAAACGAAATCTTCTTTTTCACAAAAAAGGATTAATAAGATATCCCTGGAGGTTAGTAAAAAGATCGGATATTGGGCGGCTGGATTGAAAACAGGCGCGTCAATCATCACAATCTACGGGAATCCTGAAAACAAAGGCAAACACACAACAACAAAGCAACAAGTAGAGAAATTTCCCCACACTTAGTGTTAGAAAATAGGAAGAAAATATAAGGATAAGCATGGGTTGCCACCCACGAAGCGCTTGTTTTTGATCGAGTCGTATAGCTTAGACTCGCCCCGAATTCATTTGTTCTTGGGGGAGCATATGGAAGAGAAGATCTCCATCGGACTTTCATTCAAGATGTTTGAAGAAACATTGAAGTGCTTGAAAGTTCCACTCCGATGAGATATACCCGGCTCAAAAGAATGAGAGATGCCGGGGTCAAAAATTGTGTCTTCACTCCCGAGCGAGTGAATGGAAGGACAATCTACCTTATAGGAGAAGAAGGGTAGAAAAACTCGAACGACATATGTGAAGTCAATATAAGGGCGATCCCCAAAAGGCAATGTCACATATGTCGGAGAAAGAATATCTTTTTGATTCTCGGGATTAATAATTGAGGTCATATTATCAAAAACAATAGAGTCTTTGACCTCATCGTCCTCTAACACTTCAACAAAAAGAGGATTAACGTTGCTAGAAAAGCAATCGTCATCAAATTCAAAAAGAGTGTTAGAGAAAATCCCGGAAGTAACCTCAGAGATGTCAAGAGATTCTCCAAAAATTGGAGAATCACATTCTCTGTCGAATATCTCCTCATACTCACTTGGGGTTGGGACAAGGTTCTCAGCACTAGACTTTATGAATTCGTCCAATTCCTTTTCAGGAATAGTGCTGAGATGCTCACCCCCCATAATGAGAGAGTCCTCGGGTCTAGACTGAGAGGGTTGAGAAATGGTATCATTTAAGGGAATAGCACTCTCATCTTCGTCTTCTTCTTCCTCATCATCGTCATCAAGAAGGGTAGCCCTGAGAAACATGGAACGCCTTTTTGCTGCTCGTTCTTCGGCTAGAAGTTCTTCACAAGATTTTTCATGACGATCTTCTTGGGGAGGTTTTTTAATCGAATCCTTAAGATCTTTTAGCGCATCAAGAATAGCAATGAGAAGTTGTTCTTGTTCTTCATTGAATGATTCTTGAGGAGATGACTGAGGTTGTGGTTGAATAATTTGGTACTGTGGAGGTTGGTCATGATAAGAATAGTCATAATTGTCACAAGGACCATGCTCATAGACAAGCGGGTTCCTCGTTTGACAATCAGAGCTATAGTGAGGACCTCCACAGTACTCACAACAATATGTTTGTTGTGACTGATTTGGTGAATCATATGGATAATAGTCATAACCGAAGTTTCGATCACATGGAACTTGCTCATAGACAAACATGTTCCCTGTTTGACAATCAAAACCCGGGTGAGGACTACCTCCACAAAACTCACATGAGTATGTCTCCATATGGTGTTGTGGGGGCTGGTTGAAAAAGTCGGTTGTTTCATGGTAAGAATAAGGATTTTTGTCATAGACAAACCTGTTTTCCGATTCCACCATGCTACAACCGGGACAATTCCCACCATTATGAGGACCTCCACACCATTGACAACCATAATGGTATGATGAAGACATAGAAAAGAAGAATTAAACAGATAGAGGGATAAGAAATAAAGAATCAAACGGTTAAGAGGATAAGAAGATAAGAATTGAATGGTATGAGAGGGTAAAGAGATAAGAATTAAACATATAAGAGGAGACGGAGATTATTTTTGGGTTTTTTAAACATTTGAAAAAGAAAAAGGAAAATAAATTTGAAAAGAAAATATTTTTGGGTTTTTCAAGGTTTTTTAATTTTTTTGGATTTTTGATAAAAACTATTTACAAGAAAAACACGTAACTTCTCGGAAGAAGGATCTTCAAGACACTAATCGTCAAACCGTAACAATAACGTCGTAACACACCTCCCCGGCAGCGGCGCCAAAATGATAGTTGGTTAAAATACTCTCACAAGTCAACCTCTCACGAAGAAAAGTCAACTTGCGATGATTTAAGGCAACAATAGATTATAATAACCGGATAAGCGTATACCCGGGTCATAGTCCCAACGAGGCGTGAAATTGAGGATATCGTTTTCGGTTTGGTATTAAAATGCTTGAAAAAACGAGGGTTGATTGGTTTTTTAATATCTAATAAAACGAAAATCGAAGAACGCGAACGGGAAAACTAAAAACGAGTAAAAACGTCAAATACTATAAAAACTAACCCTACGGATACCAAAATAATTTTCCTACGTTCTAAATGACAAAATAAAACTTTAGAAAAAAGAATTGCATTTTTTTGATTTTTAAATAATTAAATACGAATTAAAAACTAATTTAAAGAAAATAAATGATTAAAAATACTAAACGTAAAAAGAAAAATCTGAAATTTTTTGTAAAAATACTGTAAGGTAAACAGAAGCTAATTACATAGGCATACTCGAAAATTTATACAATAAGGAATCAAGAATGGCTGAGAAGGACAGGCTATACGAGATTGAGAAGGCCAAGAATGTCAGTATGATAAAAGTGTCATCAGGGAGATATGACACTGCCAACGAGGATTCAGAAGATGGTACAAGTCAAGACAGAGATGAACCAAATGTAGAAGCTGTGTCAGATGCAAAAAGCGTGGTGTATGGTAATGAGGAGTTGATTTTAACTACAAATGATGAAGAACACGAAATTTGTGGAAAACTGGTATCTAAAGTGTTTGGAGAAATAAACACGATTGAGGAAATGATGGATTTCCTTGATATAATTGATGGGAGAATGATAATTGCCCATAAAAGGGAAATGAAAATGGCGTTTGATCAAATGGTAGGATGGTATTACAACACTCATTTCAAATATGATAAGGTGATACCTCCCACCATGTTCGGTTATGATGTAGAACTTGTGGATCTATACATGTATGTGAAGGAAGATGGTGGAAAGGAGGCTGTGAGAAAAAGAACAGGAGGTTGGAAAGAGATCACAAGCAAGATGGGATTGCCATGTTGTTATGAAGCAAATTTAAGGATGATATATGTAAGTTATATCGATCTGATTGTGCACCACCATCGTGCATACAAACTGTTTGATGCATTCTCGAAGGAAGGAAAAGCTAAAGAGATGGAATCTGGTTCGAAAAAAGTGGTGAAAAATGCTGCAGATAATGATGCTGCAGTTGGCAACAAGGATGCTGCAGATAGGAACAAAGATGCTGCAGAAAGTTGTGAAGGAAATGCTGTAAAAATCATGAATGATTCGGCTGCAGGAAATGGAACAGTGAAGGAGGATGCTGCAAATAATGAACTCGATGACTTAGTCATCGTTCGTAAAGAATGAAGATTGATAGAAGATTTGAAGGACTAATTGATCAAGAGTTTAGGGGGTGAATGTTGGAAATAACCTCTAGATCAATTAGGGTCAGTTTATGTATTTACGTATGTTATGTATTACTGCATGTATTATAGTTTAATTGGGCTAACTTGAACGTTTAGAACAAGCCCAATAAACCATGCAGATTAGTGTTTAGCCCGATAGTGTAAATAAGGGCATTATGGTAATTTAGCCAAGACAGTTATGGCAGTTATTAGTGAACCATTGTGTCGGTTCATCAAGGGGTATCACACCCTTTCACTAGTATAAATAGGAGTTGTTGTGTTTCATTGTAATAATCACAATTCGTTATAGTACAAGAATATTTGTTCGTATATTTTGTTCATTAAATTGTGTACTGTGTTTATCATTCGATCAAGATGGTTTAGGACAAGATGCTCTAGAGCTGATGTCAACAAGTTTTCTAATACATGAATAACCATTTAAGTTATTAGCTATAAAGTCACTGTCTCTAATTGGGAAAAGCTTTCCCAGCTTTTTTGAATAGTAAATAACTATTGGACAAGCTACCTTTAGAGTCACTTTTAGGCTCGTTATAATGGGGGTGACCCCTCACCTCTCGATGGCGTGTGACATCCATTGAACCAAGCCCCATCACCTCTATTTTTGGAGCATAATGGGGATCACCCTCACTATTTTTTATTTTATTTTTTTTGTGAGCTTTTTCGTGAGAGTGTGAGGGATATGTTTGTATAAAGTGGTTATTTTTAATGGTGATGACCATTGAAGCTCAAAGGTGATGATAATAGTGACGTGTTAAATGGTAATCTGGCGCTGACGTGAAGGTGATGGTGATGGTAATGGGTAATATTCACCATTGTGTCTAGTCTTAATCATTGCGTTGGAATATGAGTTACTTATATAATTTAATTTGTATTTGGTCTATTACATCAAAGAGTTAGCTGGTTTGGTTATAAGAGAGCTAGGTACAATATTGCACCAATAACCGTTATTCATGTGTCACCCCAACATACAATCAATATCATCATGATATCTAAAACACCCTCCGAGCTATAACAGTTATTGTTGCATGTGGGTTTCATACCATGTCACCAAGAATACCCCACTCACTTACATACACACACATACACACAAAACGCCTGTGAGTGGGCCGGCGAAGGGACGAACGGCAAGGCAACGGCTGGGGAGGGAGGTTCATAATGGCGGGGCCATTGGGGGGAAAACACCAATGGCGTGTTGTTATGTACTTGCACTGTGCACTCTAAGGCATATATACTCTTCTTTAACTAATTATCTACGGTTATAAAAAGTTAGAGAGTATACATCAAATTAAAGTTTGTTGAACCTCTTGTGGTACTTTCTGCTTTGATAATCAAAAGCAATTTATCGAATGTGGTTAGTTGAAAAGAGGATTAAATGATAAGGTTGCTTATTTCAGCTTATTTGCTCTATCATTAATGAAGAAACATGCTAGTGCTTTGATATGTATGAATTATGTGTAAAAGAGAACTATACGTATATTACGAGCTAGTAAAACATATGACAACAAGTCCTTATCATTATGACTTTCTTAGGCCTTTATACTATTAATATCCGCTTCACTTCCTGACCTTATTCTCCTGTAGGAAGGGTTCTCGCTACTAAAGAAAAAGTAGCTCTTTTCTGAGATGTCTTTCAAGCTGAAGAAGGAAGGGCGCTTTCCTTCATTGAACACAAGACAGACGGGGCAAATCCAATCCCTGAATTCTTTGATCCCAATTCAATTGTTATTCGATGTAATAATAGAGGTGTCAGGCTCAGACTCTAGACTCTGAGAAAGATGACATGCGGTTAGTTACTCAGTAGTATGTTTTAATTTTGTTTTGATTCAGGGGCGGAGCTAGTAGGGTGACTAGTGGGTGTTGAGTCACCCCTAATTTTAAATCACTTTATTCATTAGTTATTCGATACAATAGCTACTTTTTTAATAAATTTTGAACAATGAGCCCCCCTTAATCATATAGATATGCTGATTAAAATTCATAACGAACAACTTGAACAATCAAATACAACACTAAAAGGAATTAACTGATCAAACTATGCTTTCCTAAATTTAATTTCTTTTTCGTCATTATAGTGTTAGGTTGAATCATGGTTTGAAAAATAAAACCATAGATACATCATTGGGGCGATATTTTTCACTATAGGTTTTACGTTAAGTTCGGCCCTCCTTAACTTAAAATCCTGGCTCCTCCCCTGATTTTGATAAACCTATCATACTGGTACCATATAAATTGCATGCTTGAACTGATTTTCTATTTTTTTGTGCACAATGTTAAGATTCCTATCATACTGTAATTTAAGCAAATAAATCTAGTTTAGAGACAAACATTTATGGTAAAATGTTATGTATCACAGAAGTTAATGCTGGGCCAATTCAGAGCTGAATGATCTATGACTAGAATTTAAACATAGAATATCTAAAATATAGAAGAAGTACCTAAATAAATAAACATTCAAGAAGTTATCTTTAGAGTTCATCAGAAACTAAAGAAAGTTTCACCACTTCCTGAGGCAGAACTTAATAAGTGAAGTCCTGAACCTGAAAGAAGATGATGGAGTAAGTGAGTGATGAAAATAACTCAATAACTCCCTTTAATCTCCACAACAAACAATGACATGTTGAACTTAGATATTGTAGGACCATAAATTATCAACTCTATCATGAATATTAAGCTCGTATTAGGTGACAACAAGAGAGATGTATGTAAACTTAGAGAGAGAAAGTAGAGAGAAGGAAGAGAGAATTCTTATTAATAAAACACACACACTACACCTTGAAGCACACCTCACAAATGAGGTGTGATGTTCCTTTTATACCTAGACACAAGCCATATGAATGGGCTAGGCCATGGGCTTTCTAATGGGCTTGACTAATGTGGACTTGGATTACATATAAAGAAAGGCTTACATGTTACTAACTTAAACTAATAACTTCCAAAGTCCACGAGCCCAACTATACTATGACATAATTTATAACACGTTTACAAAGTTCTAATAAACTAGAATGACCATCACTTTTCTTTAATGCTAACAATCTCCCCCTAAGGAGTGGTCATTCAAAAGATGATCCACGTGATTAGGTCTTTTGTCTTCTTGGTCTTGAACTTTGTGTGATGTCATAAAATAGTCTTGATTCTTTGTTCCTTCATGCTTTATGATCTTGGATTAATGACTTTTGATCTTTCTTGCCTTTAGTTATCAAATGCCATGATTGCCCAGTAAGCAGCCTGATTGCCCAGTAAGCAGGCTGATTGCCCAGTAATCATGGCTTAATTACACCTAAGCAATGTTTGACCAAATAAAATTCGCATGTTTGACCTCTAAATGTGAAATTAAAAAAAATGACACTTGCATGATTCGAACTTAAGGTGTTGGTAACATCAACAAAGTTGATTACCACTAGACCAACACATTTTTTTTTTTTTTTATTATATCTTGCAAGCCCAAATCTATAAACCTATGCAAACAATTATATGAGATAATTAGGAGAATCCCTACAAGTTAGGTAACCCTAATCAAAACATATACATAAAAAAATCATACCTCATTCGTAATATATTTTTTCTCAAAAACCCTAATGTCCTTTTTCCTCACAATCTTCTCTGGTCGGTTTATGGATTTTTGTGTTTTCTTCATCAAAGGTTTGCAAGAAAACATTGATGTTCAAGGTTTTTTTTCCCTCAATTTTTAAATGGCTCATTCAGTATGTTGTTTATAATATTATACAGAGTATTTTTTTTCCCAAAACCCTACTATCACTCATTCATCTCATTATCAAACACACTATCTTTTTTTCTTTTCTGATATGATGTGCAGATTATTCGTCTTCTTTGTTGGTAATATGTATACAGGTATGTTGTTTGTAATGGTTTTATGTATACACAAAAACTATTATTCAATTGTGTTTTTTTTTTCAGCTACGGGTGATGAGGTATCCTTGGATCAAGTGTGTGTTTGTTTTTTCTTTTTTTTTTTACAGAACCAATTTCTCACCCACCCTTCCTAACCAGTCATCATTAACGAATCACCACCATTGAACCCTTCTAAAAACCGAGATGAATTATTTTTTCAGTTATATGATCCAAGAAACTCGATCGGTTTCTCAGTTATACAATCCAAGATTCGTATATGATCCAAGAAACTCGATATACGGTTTTTCAGTTAGGTATGAATAATCTCTTTTTGATTTCACTACTAAAGGTATGAATAATTTTGTGTGTTTGTTTAGTTTTTATTACCTTTAGTTAGTTTATGGAATTATTTATGATTTTGAGCTTCACCATACAATAGTAAAATTTTGTTAATGGCCACATAATGTATTGAATTGAGTTATGTGATATACCAGGTAAAGATAATTGGTTTAAGTTTGTTTGTTGTGTTTAATTTTTCGTAGGTGGCAGCATAAAAAACAAATGTGTACTCTCCATTTGGTTTTACATTGATAAGACCTCCTGGAAAGCATGCTCCTCCAAATGGGGTGTTGCCCATTTGATATTGTAGCTATTGCAGCTTGATATGTTCAATGTGTTCATGGGCTAAAGTGTGTCTTGATCATCGAATTTGATGTTTTTCTTAGGAATGGGACTAACGATGCATTCTATGATGACCCAGATGTATTCTTTTTTTCTGTTCACCAAGTAAGCAACAACCAACTTTTCATGAAACAATTTATCATCTTCTTTTAATGTTAATATTTAGTTTTGTTATCCAGTGCGACACTGATTTAAAAAATGAGGACTCAATAAAATATTATGGGTTCAGGAAATAATGCAGGTTATTGTGCCATTGAGGTTGCACCAAATGATACACAGGCTGTAGCTATCCAACCTAATGAAAGGTTTCTATGGTATCAAGGCGTAAACATGATCATGTGGTTGGGCCACTCGAGTATTGTGTTGATGGTGGGCTAAAAGTACCAGCCTACGAGTATGCTTCAATCGTTTCTCTTCAAGATATTCTTCACAGTAAGTGTTTTATATTATGTACTGTAGGTCCTTATAAACTCGAACACACACACGTATAACACTAGATCTACATGTACTACTACTTATCTATAAGCTACGATAAGAGAGATTAAGCTAATAAGGTGAGATAGAGAATAAGATAAGAAGAGAAAGATGGAAGGAATTCATTTCATACATTACTCGGACATAACTTACGCATAATGCATGAAAACCCACACTAAATGAGAGCACCCTTGCCTTCTATGTATAGGCAACATATTAGGGCGTCTCTTGCTAATTGTTTCTAGAAGGATTTTCACTAAGGTGGCCGGCCCATGGGCTACTAATGGACCGGTCACATATTACAAACTTATAACCCATATTAAGCAACATTTATCGCAAATGAGCAAGACTTGAAATATTACAAAACGTGTTCCTAACAATCTCCCCCTAAGTCTTGGTCATCAATGTTGCTCGACGTCATCTTTGCTTCTTTGGCTTCCGACGTCTTTATAACCTTTGTTCTTTTGTTCTTGACTTGATATGTTATGGTGTTGTCTCGATCTGCCAATCTCTAACGTCTTCTCGTCTTGTCCATCATGCTCATATGTCTTTGACTTTTGTTCTGCAGCTTGTTCTCACTTTTCAATCTTTAACTTAAGAAAGGTTGTGGTACTTGAACTTTTGACTTTACTTTATAATTTGCTGAACTTTTGTTATTACTGAGTCTTTGAGAGAACATATCTTCAGGATATGAGCATGATGGAGTCTTAATGGTCGAACTCCAGATCCTCAGCAGCAGCAGCAGCACGAACCAACCGGCACTTACAGGCTCAGACTTCGAGATCGTCAACAGCATAGTGTGAAGACTTTCTCTAATCCTTGCCCAGGCTGTTCTGAACCGGATACCCCCGAAAGAGCTTACACGGACACACCGAAGTGCACCCACGATTCAGTGAGTCGCTAAAGATCACCCCACGACTGTAGACCGTTTGGAGCAACACTAAGCGTAACCCACAAGAAGTTACCGAAGTGACCTGCTGTCAGGGCTGTTTGATGTTGACCCTGGCAGGATTTCCATTCAATCATTGATAATCACAATTGTGACTTTTCTCATGAATGTTCTTGGCAGATTGCTAAGATCTGTGAAGGACTTCTTTCTTAATTTTACAACTGCTGCCCATGATGTAGAACAACAGAGTAATACTAAGTGTTCCTACGAGATCTTTGATGAATCTCATGGCTCTAGACTCAATTAGTGCATATTTGTTTGGTCATCGGAGGCTGGAGCAGAGTGACTCCTTTTCAATATCAACATCCTCGTAGTGAGAAGTCGATAGATTATGAAGGGTTCTCCGTGAGAATGAAACATGTATCTTCTGAGAGACACTTAAGTTGCTAGAAGGTTTTGTACAGTGCGTCACTGGGTCCATGACGTCTTTTGTCTTCAATACCAGTGATGCTCAGTCAACCAGTAGATTATGAAGTGAACCCGGTGTCTGCCCTAAGGTTGAACAAATGGAGTGCTATTTCTTTTCACCCTTTTCATTGCTTTTCTTTTTAATTCTTCAACCCCTTCTTTCTCCTTTCATTTCATTTCTCCTTTTTTATATCATACCTAGGACTTTCTAGTTCTAAACTATGGGAATTGTCCTTGGGTAGATCCCTCCGGCTCTGGCGGATCATAGGACGGTTTTTCCTAAACCTTAGTCACCTTATAACTCCATGACTATCCTATGTTGATGCCATAAACCAAATCATTAAAAATCTCTCAAAGTGTCGATGATTGTAAAGACATTTTATTGACACCTTGAGAGTTTTTGTGATTTTCTGAAAGACTCCCCCTTAACATGTGCTCATAAGTAATAATTTGAAATTTGCACATGTCGGGAAGAGTTGGCACTTTTGAATTGATTAATTTTTAATGAACATGATCATCGCGAGACACGCTTACATCACTAGTAAACTAGCTTGAAATTATTACCCGCCCAGATCACATTCAAGGAAAATCGCTCGAAATTGGTACATTCTACTCAGACACGTCCTTTGCGAGACACGTTTACATCACCAGATGAACTGGCTTGAAATTATTACCCGTCCGGGACATGTCCTTTCGACTACTGACTTTTGCTATCGTCAATTCGAGGGTCAATTCTGAGTTAAGCACTTATGAGATTCCAACATTGAGACACCATATTTTAATCATCTTTTACTTCTCCCCCTCAAAAATAGCATACTCATGATGTTTTTGAAAGACTTTATGATTAAAATATGCTATTTTTGAGTTTTAGGGAAGAATTTCAAGAACATTTGTTATTTCAGAACAAAGATTACTTTTTAAATACTCCCCCTTGACGAGGGAATACTTGTCCTTATGAGCAGAATGTTTGAAAAACTTAGAAAACATTCTGGTTTAATTCTGCTCATAAGAAAGAAGCTTTCGCTCCTTTGATCAGGATTGAGGCACTGAAGAACCTCAGGGTCCTTTCTTTAGGGTCCGGGTTGTGCACTGTTATGTGTACACAAACCGTAATGTCACAGGCCTATGGTAAGAATAATGATATAAGAATTATGAAGTATGAAATCAAATGCTTACATCAAGCCCTTTTGCCAAACGTTGTGAATTCCGGGTTTGTCCTCTGAAATAGTCTGATGGGAAATGATAGACGACCGCCAACGTAACTCTCTAGTCTCCTCATCTGATCCCGATGGTACAATCTTCTCTCAAGCTTCCAAATGAACTCCTTCACTTGTCTCAACTCATCAGAATTCCATCTTCTAGACTTCCCCAATTCTTGATCTCGAACCCGATGGACCAACCCATCACGAACATTCTTTAAGGTATCGTCACAGAATTTGTGAATCTCATTAAACGACATGAAGCTGTTGAAGTTTGTTGTACTTCTGTAGACGAAACCAAAGAGCGGATGTTGTTTCATGGTGTATTGAGGATCATGGTTGTTGTCAAGAAGAAACACCGGCTCAACAAGATTTAACTTCTGCTGGTAACTCTCCACTCCCAATTGTAGATCCTCTACTCGTTCTTTTATGATAATTCTTCTGATGAAGTGGCAGATAGCTGTACTGAATGCATATTAAAGTTCAGTTGATAGATGCTGCAACTTTCCTTGTACTTTCATGAGGTACATATCTTCAATATCATTAAGATTAAGATCAGGAAAGTCTGCCTCAGAGAACTAGTAGGTTTTGTTGTCATGTCTTCTAATAGTTACCTCAGAGAGAAAGATGTAATCACACTTCTTGGATCCACTGACACTAACAACTGCCATGATTCGAAGATCACTGTAGACTGGTTCACGAGATTTTTGGCTAAGTTTATACTTGTACCAGTTCTTCCTTTTATCATACCAGTGGTGGATTCCCAATTCAGCATCACGATCATAAACCACTAGTTGTTTAACGAAGAGAAGTCGGTGATAGGCTTCTTCCTCGATGGCTGATTGTGTGTAGTGAGCGGCTGGAGTGAAGGTGATAGAAGTTGCTTACTTTATTTTGCCAGATGCTCCATGCTTGAGAAGTTCTAGATCATTGTTGAAGAAGAATTGGAATGAGATTTCTGATTTGTGATGTTTGCGTACCACAGGAAGTGGCTTGGTCCAATTGGTGATGTGAGGACGGTTTTTGCTATCTCTGCCATCTCCCTCGATTATGTCTGGGTTAGCCCAGTCGAAATCACTTGACATTGTTCTTGCAATGTTTTCAAGATGATACTTTAGTTCAGCATCACTTTTGGATTTGTCTTTGAGAAGATTGAATGCATCATTCTTTATATGACGAAGCTCCCGTTTGGTCATCTTTTTTATGTTCAGACTGCTTTTGATCTGTCGTGTAACTGCAAATGTGCTGTCTTCAATCTTGGATGCTTCATCGTCTTGGATCTGAGCACTTGCAAGATGATCAAACCAGTTATTTCCTTGTTCATCTTCATCTTCATCAAGCCATGTAACAACAGCTGGATCTTTAGACGGTTTCTTGCTGCTTGACGGCTTTGATTTTGGTAGTGACGGTGGTGGTGATTTTGGTTGATCATCTTGTGGTTGAAATTCATCATTTGCTTCATGAAAGTGCTCATAATGATGCTCTGTTGATGTTGGACCAGATTCTGGATTTTGTTGAGGTTGAGGAAAAGTTGTTGTTCCTGCGGGCTCAGCAATGTGAATCCCATATCCGCTACCAGGCCTTTGTTTCTTTGTTGTGGTTTCTGGATCTTGGTCATCATTATCACGTTTCCTCTTGCCTTTATCTGCTGCAGTTTTACATGAATCCGTATTTGCACAGATAGCATCCAGGAGGGACATTTTAGTGTAGTTGATAGAAGATTTTGCAAGCAGCTTGGTTAGGAGAGCGTCTTGAAGCTCTTCAACAGAGTACTCAAGAAGATGTTTTTGCTGAATCTTTAAGTCTTTGATCCTCTCTTCGAATGTATTATCAATGTGTTCTACAATATTTTTCTGAAGATCAGTAATATACTTCTTGACGTAATGCCTCGTATTTTCTTTCATTTTGTTATCATTATCAGAGGCTAGAAACTCATCCATCTTCTACTTTGTTTGCTGCAAATCCTCCACTTGTTGAGATAAACTTTTGACTAAGATTTGCATCTCAGCCAATTGTGCACTCGTTTGATTGTCCTTCTTGGCTTGTGCGAGTTTCACTGCTTGTTTAAGTTTCTTCGCAGCAGGTGAGACAACTTCCACTCTGGTTACTCGGGCAATTCTTCTCACATACTTACCCTTAAATGCCTTTTTGATGCTTTCTTCCACTGTTGACTTTGCTTTTGGTGATGGTGATCTTGTTGGTGATGGAGTAAGTGAGGGAATTAGTGATTCGGAGTTATGAGGTGTAGAGTCCTTAAAAGGTGAAGTTGGAGGACTTGGAGTCTTAGGAGGTGACTCAGGAGGTGTGGTAGGTTTTGGTGATGGTACTGGAGTTGATTGAACTGATTGTGGTTTCTGCACCTGTTGAGGTACATGAACTACCATAGCAAGATTAGGTGGAGGGACTGATGGTGAACGAATATAGCTATCGGCTTCCTTATTTGCTAGTTCATCATCTTCTTTCTGCATTTTTGCTTCCTTTCCTTCTAATTCTCCTTTAAGCTCAGCCTCAAGCTGTGCAGCAGCATCTAAGGATTTCTTTCCAACTATCTCCCGTTCTTCTTTAGGATTCCAGTCCATATCATCATTATGGTGTTGTTCCTCCTCCTGGTGGTCATCGAACATGGAATCTGAAATTTCTTTATCAGTTAGGACTATATCACTCTCCTGTTCTTTCTCCTGTTCTTGTTCTTCCAAGTCGGATTGATTAACCGAGCTTGGTTGTGGAGGAATAACTGATTCAGCCTTATCGGGTTGAATAACCGTATCAGGCTAAACCGTGGATGTAGCTACTCCAGACCCTCCGGGTTGATTAACCGGATCAGAGCGGGTCGGAGTGGCTTCTTGTACTGTTCCCGATGCTCTAGCTCCTTTTTGTGCCTCATACTCCCTCATTTTCTCAACAGCCAATTTTGCCCTTCTCTCTGTGTCCTCTTTAACAGTCTTCATGCTGGCTTTCTATGCATGTTCCATATTGAGCTTAGTTTGAAACTCAGCCTCTGCTTCAGTTATTCTAATCTCTTCTTCTGATTCCGTTTCTTCAAAATCAGACTCTTCATCATATATTTCAACTTATTCAACTTTTGGCTTAGGTTTGCTTGGTACTATTCTCTTAAGTGTTCTAGGATGTGGTTTCTTTGGTTGTGAAGCACTTGAGGCACATCCAGTTTTTTGACTTGCTTCTAGAACGGGTCTTTGTTGATCCTGACCCTTCTACAAGTTTAGAAAGCCCCACTCGACCTTCATTGAACGCCTTGTCATAGTCATGATAGGCTTTTGTTTCTTTTACTGCTTCAGTCATCAGAAATTCTGGCAGTCTAGCTCCTTGTTTATGAGTGCTTCCTCTGGGAAAGTAGACATTGCTGAAAGTCTTGTCCATCTTGTACATATGCATTTCTTGATCGTTAAGACGTCGATTAATGTCTATGTGTTCGTCCATCAGAAGACTTATGATCAGTTTGGTGTAACGAACGAAAGGGATCTTTGTGAAGGCTTTGCGCATTTGAAATGTCATATCTTCCCAAATAAGACCAGCAATGTCAATCTTTACTTCATTCATGAACCCCCAGAAGACTTGAAAATGAGGTAACCTTGGGTGTTCAAAGCCACTGTCTCTTCCAGATATTGAACGAGTCATGATGCAGAAGAGAGTTCGCCATGGTTGTGGTATGTATTTGGCATTGACTTTTGAGATTTTGGTTAATGGTGTATCAGCTTGAACATCATAACCAATATCTATCATGAACTGCATGACTTCAGATTCAGATGGGGTCGGGTAGTATTGGTTGGCAGGTTCTGGTGCTTTTGGAAGTCCTAAGGCCCTGCGAAGGTGACTTGGTGTGACTCTGACCTTCTTACGATCCAACTTTCATGTGAAATACTTGTCATCTTTGTTCAACTCGAGAGTATTCCAAAATTGATGTAAGTATAATTCTAGAATGTTATCTGAGCTGTCTAGGAGGTTTCTGCACTCGTGTTCTTTGAGAATTTCCACAGCAATTTGGCAACTCGGTTCATAACACTTAATCTTGTCAAGTACTACCCGTGCATTGTTGCTTCCAATTTCCAAAGAATACCCTTCAGGATACATAATTGTTAGCTGATGTTAAAACTAGATGCAACACATGTGATCCTTTTGTAACTATAATTGGCTTTTACATGCTTGATCACAGAAGTTATCAAAACTTTATCAAATATTACCAATTTTTATAGAATTTGATCCATATCGATAGATATTGGAAATATTTAAGGATATAGATCAATTTCTATAAAAATCACATTTGCGATAATATAGCATTTGCGATAATTATGCATTTGCGATAATTATGATATTTGCGATAATTCTGGCATTTACGATAATTATGACATTTGCGATAATTATGCATTTGCGATAATTATGCAATCGCGATAATTATGCATTCGCGATAATTAGGCATTTGCGATAATTATTGGCAATCTCGATAAACTCTTGTACAAGAGATTCCGATAACGACTGAAGATGAACCGTTTCACAGATCTTATCGAAATTTATCATAACTTGAATTTTTGGAACCACAGATTATCTCAAACATATTCTATGATAATTTTAAGTAATCTGACCAAGTTATAACATTTTTTGTCCAGAAAATCTCAAGATTCAAACTGCTAGTGTTCTTACGTTCATCTTAAACCCTAAAATTCAATTAACGCTCATATGGTGTTTCTGGGTTCAATCAAGGCATGAAATCTTTCAATTCAAGGCACTACAACAACATTTCAACGCATGAATTAAATTATAACACTCACATACGATTTTCCCCAACACGATTATGACTATTTGATGTTCCTGGGAACAATTAAGCATGCAAACGATGTTTATAGTCAATATCTAAGCACAATCGTACAAGCAAACACATCTAAAACACTCAATATTGAATTTCCCTAATTTTGCGCAAACCCTAGAACTATAATTCACAATTGCGATAAATCTAGCCGTTGGATCATGATATAGTTCAAAACCATCTGTTATATTGACATGTTGTCACAAATCACAATTTCAGGTCATTTTTCAAACCTTGACAATTTACCATTTACCAATTTCACCATTCATAATCATCATTCATCATTTTGTAAACAATGTTTACGAGTATTCAAATACGCATAACCAGTATGGTTTAGCTGCGTATTCATGCATCATCAATAAGGACACCTCATATAGACTAGAGTAGTCTACATATCATCAGTAAAATCATGTTCATATTAGGTCATGCACGGGTTTGTGTGATTTTTATTTACGTAGGTTCGTTATTTAATGTTACCACTCAGTCAGTACTACTAATATTATACACGACACTCCCGACAATGACCCTAATATATATATATATATATATATATATATATATAATATATATATATATATATATATATATATATATACATATATATACATATACATATATATATATATATATATATATATATGTATATATATATATATATATATGTGTATATATGTGTATATATATATATATATATGTATACATATATATATATATATACACATATATATATTATGCTAATTTTAATGATATAAAAACTATATTATTAATTTACCCGGTAATTTTTAAACCCGTTGGTTTGTAATATTCCAACCCGATAAATATTTCAAACCCAATAATTATTTTAACACCCGATTCTTGCAAGGAATATGATTTTACAATTTTTACAACTTCGTCGTATTTTATTTTAACTCGTCACGATTTATTTCTAGTTAACCCGGTACCCGATAACACCTAAAGTATACACTAATTATATCTAATTCACTATAAAAATTTTGTTGTCTTGCCGCCATATTGTCCACTAACAAGTTAATAAGAATTAAAAATCAAAATTTCATGCGTTGTAACATTGCTATTTCAAATACTATACACCTCACTTTGTTAACCTATAAACTAATACAATCCTATCTAAATTCATACTAATCTTAGTTGCCACAATTTGGACCAATCACAAGAAAGTTTTAACAGCAACTAGTAGCATGTATATACACGTATGAAATCTCAGCCAAATTCATTGTTGTAGTTACAACACATCCCATGCAAACTAATCTTATCATCTCGCTAATATATATACACATGCAAATTCTCCTTCTCTCATTCTCACGTACACAAGTCCACACTTAACATTCTCAAAACAAAAACACTCCAAACTCTTTCTTACTGTTACTGTTCGATAAGACCAAGTCAAGACCAACAAAGTTCATGCAATATATATATACTCCTTCACGTACACAACCTCACAAACACTTAAACATGCAAAACTGAAACTCCCTCTTTGCTTACTGTTTCTGTCGAGAAGAACAAGGTTCACCACAAGGATTGCTAGTACGTATAAACCATCAACGAACGTCTCTCAAGACTCTAGTGCTCCCACGAACAAGTTACCAAGTTTCTATACTCCCTCCTCGTTCGAACAGTCGAGTATCGTCCCACCTTTTATAGGTGTTGTAAGCTTTCTCAACACTTGTTTCTATATTCATGAACATGCATGCTATACGTATCACACTCGAACACTCGATATTTATTCTTTCATGTCGCGAATAAGTCGTCTTGATTATACGTACGTATCACACAAAGTTCATTTATAATCTTCATATATCTCGTTAAGATTTAAACCCATAAATATGCTCACATGGAATCACGACATGATTAAAATGGGTTATACGTACATGTAGCACACAAGTCACGTATATATTCCATAGTTCTCGTTAAACATTAATCTCACAAGCCCATTCACCTTTGCATCGACATAACTAAAGTAAAGATTATATTCGTTTGTTATTCTCACATGGTACACAACACAACTTAAATATGGATATACATATTCAACATGCACCCATCACCTTATATTCATGCAAAACATCACATGTTATTATGTCATTCGATCACTATTTCACTGCCTAAACATTTATATGTCAACCACAACATCTATGGCACGTTAAAATGGTTATACCACACCACTTTCGTGCACACGCTGTACCAAATAAGTGTTGAACTTGTTTTATCACACACAAGCTAGTTTGATCAATCTCACACTCACAAAGCTCCCTCTCACTCGACAGAATACACAAAACAACATTAACACCCTTAACGGGCTAAAAAGCCCACCAAACCAAAATAAGCTCTAAGCGAATAAGCAGTTTATAAGCTGTTGAGACACTGAAAATAAGCTCATAATAAGTTCATAAAACACTCCTAAAAAGGCCAAGTCCAGTGGGCCTACAAAAACACAAAAGGGCCGAACATTTTCCTTAAAGCCCATTAAGCACTTAACTTAAGCCATAAGCCACGATAAGCGTTAAAATAAGCTCTCCCAAGCTTGAAATAAATTCTGGAAGTATAACCAAGTAAAAGAAATGAAACCATAAGCTAAACTTGTATTTTTGACCAAAAATGTAAAAAGTGTAAACTTAAGGGACCAAAACTGTCAATTTTGAAACTTTCGGATAAAACTGTCAAAACAGAAAGTTGAAGGTATCAACTGATAATATAAATAATTTTGAGTCTATTATAAAAATTTGGAAGGATTTGGACTTGAAATGGACACTTAAATTGAAAAAGGACTAGTTTTGCAAAAATATTAAACTACAAGTACTAAAACTGCCAAACTGGAAAAACTGAGTTTAAAACAGTAAGTTCAGTAAACTAAATGCATAAAAATGATTATTTGAATATTATGAATATAAAAATGTCATACTTTTAATCATAAGGACTAAAAGTGTAATTTTACAAACATGGAGTACTGTTTCAACATATTTACACGAAAAGTAATTTATAACTTAACGAGACGTCAAAAATGTATTTTTCAACAATAAACGTTATTTTTAAAAAGTTACGAGTGGTATCGTTAACATACGTATTTGCATGTGTTGCATTGTATCATTGCTTATTTTGGATCATATCATTCATAATAGGTCGCGGTTAGAAACCGAGTCTCATTTCATCACATCCACTATTGTCTTTGTTGCTATCATATCAGGTGAGTTTTCATAGCCCCATTTTCAATATATTACTTCATTTCAAAATTCTCGGGGGAGAATACATTACACCATTTTCATACGGACCAAAGTATCAACTCATTACATTGCTTAAGTTACATCATTTGCCCATATTAAAGTCCCCTATTATCATGAACCGTTAATTGTGAACAAGCGGGAGTGATTGAATAGATCTATTGAGGGTGACGCCTCCGTTCGGGTTGGTAGCGCCAACTAGTCATACGAACGCATTTCATTTCTATCATATTAGAGTGCTTGGCATTCACTCAGTTGGGGCATTTCATTCTGTCTAGCTTCGGGGTCATGAGCTTAAGAGCTAATGTATCATTTTTATGGCATTTTGTCATACACTTTATACTTATGGTTTCCGTATAACATTTCATTTACATAAACCTATGAACTCACCAACATTATTGTTGACCGTTTTAGCAATGTATTTTCAGGTAATTAAAGTATCGCATGATAGCTTGCATCAAGGCATACCATGGAGTCGCGGAGTCGACGCGTCACACTTTATATTTTATGCACTTATCAATCGTTTGGTTTGTATAAACTTGATTTCTGTAAACTTGTTTCATCTTTTGGGACCAACTTTTGTAAACTCTGAATGTTTTTAAATAATCAAACGATGTATTTTCTAAACGACACTTTAGGTCGTTCAATATAACTATAACTGTGGTGCTATGGCAATCACACCTCTGGAATTCCATTCCGCTGCAATTCACTTAATTTGGAGGTGTGATACATGTTAAATACAAAAGTACTCACAAAGTTGGATGATCGTTAGCGGATTTGCAGATTTAAGGAGGGCCATTGATGATGGTGGGTGAAGGTATTTAATTTGGTGGGTGAAGGTGTCAGTAAATTGCAGCGTATTAACTGCGGTGTAATTTTGACTTTTTATATCTTTTAACTTTGTATGATTGACACATTTAGTCCCCTAACCTTGAAACAGTTTATTCCTAGTCCTAACCCACCATTTAACTAACTATAAGTCTCAAACTTAGCAAAATAGGCACACAACTTTTCCATCTTATGATCTTATCACCAAAAACTTTGTAAAGCAACAATTTTAGAAAGCATGCAAGTACAACTTTTGAAAAATTTTGGAAAAATTTATGTCTCCCCCTCAACACTTGTTCTAAAATAATATGTGACATTTTTAAAATGAACAAAGTGTTGTAAAAGGGTTTGTACTTGCATTTTTTTTTAAAATATATATTTAAAGAGATAGTATAGATGTTTGACTCATTTAATTGTTATTGAGGAAATTTTCTAAATCATTTGGAGTCAAACATCGCATACCAACCCGGTGAACCAGATCCACAAATCTTGCATGAGGCAAGGCTTTTGTGAATAGATCCGCCAATTGGTGTTCAGTTCCCACAAAATATAATTCAACATTACCCTTCTCTACGTGTTCCTTGATGAAATGGTATCGGAGATCAATATGCTTGGACTTGGAATGCTGCACGGTGTTGCATGAAATGACAATGGCACTCTTGGAGTCGCAATACATTGGAATCTTGTTGAATATGTATCCGTAGTCCATCAGTTGTGATCGCATCCAAATGACTTGAGCACAACAGGCAGACATGGCTACATATTCAGATTCTGTTGAAGACAATGTGTGCAGTCTTGCTTCTTGAACTGCCAAGATACGAGCTTGTCACCCAAAAACTGTACTCCTCCTGATGTACTCTTTCTTGTGTCTAAGCACCCAGCATGGTCAGCATCTGAAAAAGCTACAAATTCAAAGCCAGAATCCTTTGGATACCAGATCCCCAAGTTAATGGTTCCCATTATGTATCTAAGGATTCTTTTAACGGGTGACAAATGCCGCTCAGTTGGTCTTGACTGATATCGGGAGCAAAGATACGTGGCAAATACAACATCCGGTCTGCTAGCTGTGAGATACATGATCGACCCAATGATGCTACGATACTTGGTAGGATCAATGGGTGTCCTATGCATGTCAGCATCTAGCTTCGGGGATGAAGAGGACATAGGGGTATTAAAGGTGTCACAGCTGGTCATACCATGTTTTTTCAGGATTTCCTGAGCATATTATGACTGACTTAGAAATATACCATGGGGTGATTGATTAACTTGCAATCCTAGAAAGAATTTAAGTTCACCCATCATAGACATCTCAAAGTTTGTTTTCATTAATTTAGCAAAGGCGTTTGAATATTTTTTATGGGTAGATTCAAAAATAATATCATCCACATATATTTGTACGATGAGAAAGTCTTCCCCGTGTGTCTGTATAAATAAATTCGGGTCAACAGAACCTTTGGTAAAATGATTAGCAAGCAAGAATGCAGATAATTTATCGTACCATGCTCTCGGGGCTTGTTTAAGGCTGTAGAGGGCTTTCTTGGGCCGATATACGTGGTTCGGATGATCTGGGTCCACGAAGCCTTCTGGTTGTGTCACGTACACCTCTTCCCAGAGTTGTCCATTGAGAAATGCCGTCTTCACATCCATTTGGTAGACTGTGATGTTCTTGTGGGCCGCGTATGCCAGAAACATTCGAACCGCCTCTATCCTAGCCACTGGTGCAAACGATTCCTCGAAGTCTATCCCTTCTTCCTGACTGAAACCTTTTGCAACCAACCGAGACTTGTTCCGAATAACCGTACCATCTGCATCTAACTTGTTCTTCTAAATCCATTTCAATCCAACAATATAGACTCCGTCTGGTCTTTCAACTAATTCCCAAACTTCCAAACGTTTGAATTGATCCAGCTCTTCTTGCATGGATTCAATCTAGTTGTCGTATGTAAGGGCTTCTTTGAGGTTCTTAGGTTCAGATTGACAAAAGGTGAGTGCATAAATGCAAGTTTCACAGTCTGTATGGAGTCTTTGTCTTGTCATGACTGGGTTGTCAGGATTTCCAATCATGTTTACCAAGGGATGATCTCTTGTCCATTTGTGAGTGGATGGGTAATGTTGAATGTTGTTGTGCAAATATGACGAATCCATATTGCTCGAGGAGGATTCTCCAGTTTCTGGAATGGTTTGTGGTGTAGCAAATGGATTGAAAAATGCATTTCCGTCATAATCTGAAGGTGTGGAAACTTGGTTAGAAGTGGGGGAAGAATCTTCAACTGCAAGTGAAGGTGTTTTATCCATTGATGATGATGGTTCAGGTTGAGGTGCATCGTTCGCAACTGCTGTAGAGGTAGTTGCGGATTGATCAGGTGCTTGATTTGTGACATGTTGAGCAGCGAAACTGGTGGAAGCATCTGATGTACTACTAACACGAACTTCATCAAACATTGGTGCAAACAAATCTTCCAGATCCTTCCAGTTAAAGGGTAGGGGTGCAGATGAAGATTCAGGGAAGTTTAGACGGTTGTGATCGGGTTCTAAGCGGTCTTGCTCAGAAGCCATTTCAGTGAGTTCATCAAAATTGGCGTGTATAGTCTCTTGAATTTCCCTGGTCCGACGATTCCAAATTCTATATCCCTTAGAATTCTCACAGTAGCCAACGAATATCCCAATGTCTGCTTTGGCCTTTAATTTACCAAGATCATCTTTATCATTCTTCGGGTAACACAGTGCTCCAAAGACATGAAAGTAGTTGATGTTGGGTTTTCTGCCTTGAATAAGCTCATATGGAGTTTTGTTGTGTCGTCTGTTGATCATGCATCTATTTTGGGTATAACAGGCAGTATTGACAGCTTCAGCCCAAAGGTAGTTTGGTAATTGGGCATTGATCAACATTGTCCTTGCTGCTTCCACAAGTGTATGGTTTCGTCTTTCGACTACACCATTCTGTTCGGGTGTGCGAGCAATTGAAGTTTGATGAACAATCCTATGTTTCTCCATGTATTCCCGAAGGGTATGATTCTTAAATTCAGTGCCGTTGTCTGTTCTGATTATCCTGACGGTGTTTTGGACTTGAACTTGAATCTTCGTAAGAAACATGATGACCATTGAAGGAACTAGATCTTTAGTCTGAAGGAAGTAGACCCAAGTCCATCGTGAGTAGTTGATGAACTCAAATAAGTACATATTATTACTATCATTTATCCTAATTATTTGACTTGTTTTATTATATTATGTATGAGGATTGATACTTAATCGTTTACTTTTGTAATTCTCAGGTAAAAACAAGCATTTGGTGAAACTTGGCGATTTTGGACTAATTATGGAGCAAAACATGCAAGAAGTTAAGAGTCTACCGAAATGTACAAGATCAAGACTATTCTGCTCCAGATGTGCCGCATCTCACTTATGACATGCGCCGCATCACTATCAATATTTCACCAGATACGATCCAAGATACAAGAGGACATGCGCCGCATCCTAGAATGGAGTTACGCCGCATCTTCTGGCGGTGTACGAATATTCCTGAATATTATAATCTTGGACCCCACGCGAAGTTAAGTCAATGCGCCGCATCTACTTACTAGATGCGCCGCATCCTACCCTCAGACAGAAACTATAAATACCCCAAGACCAGACGAATTCGAGGTGACACATATTATATCTGAAGACCGAAGTACAGAAACCTAGGACGAATTCAGTCGAATAGGCAGCACAAGACACACCCCAAACGAAGATACAAGAGCTGTAAGAAGGTGCTGCATGTGTTTAATTCATTAAGTAGTTTTGTTTTATTGTATTAGTAAACTTTAATTCATCAAGATTGGTGGCTTGTGTAATGTGACAACGGAAAGATTGCACTCCCTTAAAACTGCTTTCTCATTAATTAAAGTTTATATGTTGATGTCTTTGGTGACTTTTATTAGTGCATTGATAACCTCTGTGTCTAGCTGAGCGTTGATCGGGTCGCCATGCCTCTGCCCTCGCCTATTTATTAGATCGCCTATGCATTCTATGGTCTGTAGAAAAGTAGGAAGAAAGATAAATAGGATAGTCATAAGTAATCATTAAGGGTTTACTCGCCGATAAGATTAGAACCAACGAGAAAGGACTTAATCTCGGTGCGTTGCATCGAACTATACACTTCATATAAAACTAGCAATAAAACAAGTGACAAACTACTTATCTATCAGGACAGCCTTCTTATTGTCTCAAGTATTTATCTGTGTACGTGTGTGCTATTCGCTGATTCGTGCCTATTGGTTTAGTTTATTATTTAATTGCAACCAAATCGTGCCAGTCTCTCAGGCTGAACCCCCTTGCGTTAGATTAGGTTGTATAGCTAACTTAATATAATAAAATACTGATTAGAATAACTAGATAATAAGTTCCACTCTTAGTGATCGACACTCTACTTACCATTATATTTGTAACACCCCAACCCGACAAGGGTAAAGATGTCACAACGATGGTTCCATATCAAAACAAACACAAGCATTTGACATTAATAATACAATAGAATTCAAGGGTTACAAAGAAAAATCTGAAACTACAAGGTTACAATTTAATATCTTCTACGTCTAATTTAAGGTTCTTCTAGTCAATCTTCAATAGCTAATAAAGTCTTCTAATGCCCAAGTACTCTCCACTCAAACCCAGCTTCCAACTAAAACCTGCCGCAGGAAAAGAAATGCGGCTGAGCTACGAGAGCTCAGTGAACAGATATAACGATAACAAGGCAGTAATAAAGGATAGTGAAGTAAACGAACATTTCATGGTGTAACAAGAGTAGAAAAGATAATGGAAAGGTTATCAAGAAATAGTTACAATAGGTAGGTGTAAAATCAACCATAACCCCCACCAGCCCAAGTTCAATTCAAGTCAAGTCAATTATCCAGTCATAGGGTAACAGAAACAGAAACAGAAATCCTCTACGAGCCCAGAACATGTCATATCAAGTCAAGTAAACAAGTATACATGTATACGGAGGGGTGACCTCGGTATGCCAAGTATAATATGAGGGGATACCTCCAAGGGTTGGAGTCGCGTGCTCCCAAGAGTGAATGACGTGTATCGCACACACCCATCATGTCACTAAACAATTCAAGTAATCAAGTCAAGTCAAGTACAAATCTAGGATGCATCCATGCGCCCCTGTAGGCTGCCACAATGTCTTCATCTACGCGCAAGTCAAGTATCATGTCATGGCAGGGACGGGATAGGTAATCACTTTCCTACCCAAAAGTCAAGCCATTGGTGCAACAATGACAAGGACATGAAACCCTCATGCCTAGTATGGCTCGTAGTCTCAAACTGTGGGTCAAGGTCAAGGTCAAGTATCAAGTGTACAAGTCAAGTTCAAGTTTCAAGTTACATATCAATGGGTTCATTTCACAAGTTCATTTAAAAGAAACTCTTTAATAATGGTTTTAGTTAAATATGATCTTTCAAAATAGTATTCATAGAAATGGTCTTTTTAAAACGGTTTTTATAATGATAGTTTTAAAATAGTTTTCAATCAGATAGTTTAAAAATGGTTTTCTTAAAACACCTCCATAATTAATTAAAAAGGTTTTCTCATCCCGTTAAAATCTCAAGTATATCAAGGTTCAAGGCAAGGTGTATGGCAAGGTTCATATCAAGGTTCATAGCAGGGTTCAAGGCAAGGTTCAAGACAAAAGGTCAAGGCAAGGGTTCAAAGCAAAAGATTCAAAACAAGGGTTCACAATACAAGGGAACATAGCAATGGCTTGGGGAAATCCTAAACGAATCAAAATAAGAGATCAAGAGAACGAAGGCTCCTTACAAGAAGGGCAGAATATCTGTACCTTAGCGAGTGAATGGAAGCAAACAAATGGATGAACACAAGGACACACTGTCACACCTCTTCAACGAATCTACATAGATGATGATTCATAATATACTTATTAGCTCATTTAATTTCATAACGGATTTTAAATACTGGTTACTAATCACATTCTTATAGTTAGGGTTTATTAAGTAATTATAAATAGTTTAGGGATTATAGTGCAATTATCGTAAGATTAGGGTATGAAACATAAATATCATAAAGTTACATGTTTTAACAAGTTAAACCCTTTTAGTTTGAATAATGATAAGTTCCACCCTTAAGTTACACAATAAATCCTTATTTAGCCCTAATTAACTTCTTATCAGCTTTTAACCCTAAACAGACCACACTTGATCGAATTTATGAACCATATTAGAACTCAGAGATAAAATCCACAAAAATTCTCAGAGCTACCCCAATGTCTTGACAACCCACACTAATTTTCCCAGAATTTATTAATTAGGTTAACCCCACATGAAAAATACTACAACTCGGACTACTCAGAAAACATGTCTGCTGTAACACTCAGAAAGTAACCACTTCATTTACCCACCAATACCTCCAGGAAAAATCTACAAAAATTCATGAAACTACTAAACATATTGAAGTCACATACTGGAGAATTTCATGACCTAAATCCTCATGGTTTGAAAATGAAAAATCGTCAAAACGGACTGATTTCCAGACATCCGAATTCAGGTTTGACACACGAATTTCTAAAAATCAAAAAGTTGCCTTCCCGACCTCTAAAAATTACAAGGCTAATTTTCCCAGAAAGATATTTCCTTGAACTTAATTTTAGACTCCAGAAACACCTAAAAACACGTTGTTATCACCAAGATCCATTCAATTTAATTTGACCCATATTCCTGGACAGCTTACATATGGGACAGAAACCAACCCTAATCCCAAATCAAAAACCCTAATCGACCCTAATTGATCATAAAACTTATATTCAACATCATCTAACATGTTCTTATTATTCCATAATGATAACCCACGAAAATCCATCCAAAACCTTAATTACAAATCGTTATTTCATGTGTTAAACGTTATGATTTTATGTGAACTTTGTTCTATCATCTTATGTATTTTAATCAACAAGAACATCAAGAAACAAACAAGAATTCAAGTAATTAAGATTGAATTGAACAAGGAGGATACAAGTTACCCTTGTTGCAAGATCCAAAAGAAGAAGAAACACCAAGATCGAACATCTCCCTTTTTGTTGCTGCCAATGATCGAATAGAATGGAACAAGAAGAAAGGTCGACATTTTTGTTTTTTTTTTGTTTAGAGTTTTAATATTCGGTATATATAATATCTAGGGAACCGATTTTTTTTTTTGTATTTGATAAATAAGGGATGACCTATTTTAGTGGGATTGGGATACCATTTAATTTCAATGCATATCTTTTCCTATTTTTCTATTTTTTTTTCTTCTTCTAGTCGAAATATTAAAATGTATGTATATAATTATTTATTTTGTGATTTTACATCATAAGGTAAAGTTTTTATTAGTTACATTTTATTAAGTAACTTAAAGATTTAATTACCTTAGGTTATATTCAAATAATGTTTATTTGTATGCTTTTATATATTCTTAAAATTTTAAAACTAGAGGGGTATTTTGGTCATTTAGCATGTTTTCAAATTTCGGGTATTACAACTTCTTCCCCCCTAAAAAAAATTTCGTCCTCAAAATTTGCAGGAAGCAGGAAGAAAAGAGAATGGAAACTCATACGGAATGCGAACAAGATTTCAAATCAATTTAACTGTGTCAACAGTAAAGATCTCTACAAGAGTTCAAGATTTATAACTGAAATCAACAAAACGCAAAACTAGAGTCCAAACTTACCCAGGTATCTAATGAACGAAGGCAAGGTATACGCATAGGCAGAATGAACCTAAAGTATTATTAATCACGGATAATCCAACGGAGATCAACTACTGAAGTTTTTAGGTACTTCCCAAGATATCCTATGGCCACAATGAGGGCACGTTATATGGTGTGAGTATTATCACGTTCATAATACCAGCACCACATAAATAAGCCTTCATGATGATCATACTTTATCTCGAGTCGTAAGCAGAACAATCTATCTTAATCCACCTAGTATCTCTATAGTCTCGGAGGTCAACAAGATCAAATGTCATAGCAAAGCACGAATCAGAGTGATGCGGAAACGATGATACTTAAATGCCTTATAGTTTACCCATTCCTCACTGGTCAAAACTTAAGTTCATATCAAGAAATCCTAAAGCAAGTTCTGAAGGTGTTCTCCTATGTTCTTACAGTGAAAGCCTAATGGTCCTAAACTCACAGGACAGGGTAAATGTATTACAAGTCGTCAGCCCGTTGCTCTGATACCATAAATTGTAACACCCCAACCCGACAAGGGTAAAGATGTCACAACGATGGTTCCATATCAAAACAAACACAAGCATTTGACATTAATAATACAATAGAATTCAAGGGTTACAAAGAAAAATCTGAAACTACAAGGTTACAATTTAATATCTTCTACGTCTAATTTAAGGTTCTTCTAGTCAATCTTCAATAGCTAATAAAGTCTTCTAATGCCCAAGTACTCTCCACTCAAACCCAGCTTCCAACTAAAACCTGCCGCAGGAAAAGAAATGCGGCTGAGCTACGAGAGCTCAGTGAACAGATATAACGATAACAAGGCAGTAATAAAGGATAGTGAAGTAAACGAACATTTCATGGTGTAACAAGAGTAGAAAAGATAATGGAAAGGTTATCAAGAAATAGTTACAATAGGTAGGTGTAAAATCAACCATAACCCCCACCAGCCCAAGTTCAATTCAAGTCAAGTCAATTATCCAGTCATAGGGTAACAGAAACAGAAACAGAAATCCTCTACGAGCCCAGAACATGTCATATCAAGTCAAGTAAACAAGTATACATGTATACGGAGGGGTGACCTCGGTATGCCAAGTATAATATGAGGGGATACCTCCAAGGGTTGGAGTCGCGTGCTCCCAAGAGTGAATGACGTGTATCGCACACACCCATCATGTCACTAAACAATTCAAGTAATCAAGTCAAGTCAAGTACAAATCTAGGATGCATCCATGCGCCCCTGTAGGCTGCCACAATGTCTTCATCTACGCGCAAGTCAAGTATCATGTCATGGCAGGGACGGGATAGGTAATCACTTTCCTACCCAAAAGTCAAGCCATTGGTGCAACAATGACAAGGACATGAAACCCTCATGCCTAGTATGGCTCGTAGTCTCAAACTGTGGGTCAAGGTCAAGGTCAAGTATCAAGTGTACAAGTCAAGTTCAAGTTTCAAGTTACATATCAATGGGTTCATTTCACAAGTTCATTTAAAAGAAACTCTTTAATAATGGTTTTAGTTAAATATGATCTTTCAAAATAGTATTCATAGAAATGGTCTTTTTAAAACGGTTTTTATAATGATAGTTTTTAAAATAGTTTTCAATCAGATAGTTTAAAAATGGTTTTCTTAAAACACCTCCATAATTAATTAAAAAGGTTTTCTCATCCCGTTAAAATCTCAAGTATATCAAGGTTCAAGGCAAGGTGTATGGCAAGGTTCATATCAAGGTTCATAGCAGGGTTCAAGGCAAGGTTCAAGACAAAAGGTCAAGGCAAGGGTTCAAAGCAAAAGATTCAAAACAAGGGTTCACAATACAAGGGAACATAGCAATGGCTTGGGGAAATCCTAAACGAATCAAAATAAGAGATCAAGAGAACGAAGGCTCCTTACAAGAAGGGCAGAATATCTGTACCTTAGCGAGTGAATGGAAGCAAACAAATGGATGAACACAAGGACACACTGTCACACCTCTTCAACGAATCTACATAGATGATGATTCATAATATACTTATTAGCTCATTTAATTTCATAACGGATTTTAAATACTGGTTACTAATCACATTCTTATAGTTAGGGTTTATTAAGTAATTATAAATAGTTTAGGGATTATAGTGCAATTATCGTAAGATTAGGGTATGAAACATAAATATCATAAAGTTACATGTTTTAACAAGTTAAACCCTTTTAGTTTGAATAATGATAAGTTCCACCCTTAAGTTACACAATAAATCCTTATTTAGCCCTAATTAACTTCTTATCAGCTTTTAACCCTAAACAGACCACACTTGATCGAATTTATGAACCATATTAGAACTCAGAGATAAAATCCACAAAAATTCTCAGAGCTACCCCAATGTCTTGACAACCCACACTAATTTTCCCAGAATTTATTAATTAGGTTAACCCCACATGAAAAATACTACAACTCGGACTACTCAGAAAACATGTCTGCTGTAACACTCAGAAAGTAACCACTTCATTTACCCACCAATACCTCCAGGAAAAATCTACAAAAATTCATGAAACTACTAAACATATTGAAGTCACATACTGGAGAATTTCATGACCTAAATCCTCATGGTTTGAAAATGAAAAATCGTCAAAACGGACTGATTTCCAGACATCCGAATTCAGGTTTGACACACGAATTTCTAAAAATCAAAAAGTTGCCTTCCCGACCTCTAAAAATTACAAGGCTAATTTTCCCAGAAAGATATTTCCTTGAACTTAATTTTAGACTCCAGAAACACCTAAAAACACGTTGTTATCACCAAGATCCATTCAATTTAATTTGACCCATATTCCTGGACAGCTTACATATGGGACAGAAACCAACCCTAATCCCAAATCAAAAACCCTAATCGACCCTAATTGATCATAAAACTTATATTCAACATCATCTAACATGTTCTTATTATTCCATAATGATAACCCACGAAAATCCATCCAAAACCTTAATTACAAATCGTTATTTCATGTGTTAAACGTTATGATTTTATGTGAACTTTGTTCTATCATCTTATGTATTTTAATCAACAAGAACATCAAGAAACAAACAAGAATTCAAGTAATTAAGATTGAATTGAACAAGGAGGATACAAGTTACCCTTGTTGCAAGATCCAAAAGAAGAAGAAACACCAAGATCGAACATCTCCCTTTTTGTTGCTGCCAATGATCGAATAGAATGGAACAAGAAGAAAGGTCGACATTTTTGTTTTTTTTTTGTTTAGAGTTTTAATATTCGGTATATATAATATCTAGGGAACCGATTTTTTTTTTTGTATTTGATAAATAAGGGATGACCTATTTTAGTGGGATTGGGATACCATTTAATTTCAATGCATATCTTTTCCTATTTTTCTATTTTTTTTTCTTCTTCTAGTCGAAATATTAAAATGTATGTATATAATTATTTATTTTGTGATTTTACATCATAAGGTAAAGTTTTTATTAGTTACATTTTATTAAGTAACTTAAAGATTTAATTACCTTAGGTTATATTCAAATAATGTTTATTTGTATGCTTTTATATATTCTTAAAATTTTAAAACTAGAGGGGTATTTTGGTCATTTAGCATGTTTTCAAATTTCGGGTATTACAACTTCTTCCCCCTAAAAAAAATTTCGTCCTCAAAATTTGCAGGAAGCAGGAAGAAAAGAGAATGGAAACTCATACGGAATGCGAACAAGATTTCAAATCAATTTAACTGTGTCAACAGTAAAGATCTCTACAAGAGTTCAAGATTTATAACTGAAATCAACAAAACGCAAAACTAGAGTCCAAACTTACCCAGGTATCTAATGAACGAAGGCAAGGTATACGCATAGGCAGAATGAACCTAAAGTATTATTAATCACGGATAATCCAACGGAGATCAACTACTGAAGTTTTTAGGTACTTCCCAAGATATCCTATGGCCACAATGAGGGCACGTTATATGGTGTGAGTATTATCACGTTCATAATACCAGCACCACATAAATAAGCCTTCATGATGATCATACTTTATCTCGAGTCGTAAGCAGAACAATCTATCTTAATCCACCTAGTATCTCTATAGTCTCGGAGGTCAACAAGATCAAATGTCATAGCAAAGCACGAATCAGAGTGATGCGGAAACGATGATACTTAAATGCCTTATAGTTTACCCATTCCTCACTGGTCAAAACTTAAGTTCATATCAAGAAATCCTAAAGCAAGTTCTGAAGGTGTTCTCCTATGTTCCTACAGTGAAAGCCTAATGGTCCTAAACTCACAGGACAGGGTAAATGTATTACAAGTCGTCAGCCCGTTGCTCTGATACCATAAATTGTAACACCCCAACCCGACAAGGGTAAAGATGTCACAACGATGGTTCCATATCAAAACAAACACAAGCATTTGACATTAATAATACAATAGAATTCAAGGGTTACAAAGAAAAATCTGAAACTACAAGGTTACAATTTAATATCTTCTACGTCTAATTTAAGGTTCTTCTAGTCAATCTTCAATAGCTAATAAAGTCTTCTAATGCCCAAGTACTCTCCACTCAAACCCAGCTTCCAACTAAAACCTGCCGCAGGAAAAGAAATGCGGCTGAGCTACGAGAGCTCAGTGAACAGATATAACGATAACAAGGCAGTAATAAAGGATAGTGAAGTAAACGAACATTTCATGGTGTAACAAGAGTAGAAAAGATAATGGAAAGGTTATCAAGAAATAGTTACAATAGGTAGGTGTAAAATCAACCATAACCCCCACCAGCCCAAGTTCAATTCAAGTCAAGTCAATTATCCAGTCATAGGGTAACAGAAACAGAAACAGAAATCCTCTACGAGCCCAGAACATGTCATATCAAGTCAAGTAAACAAGTATACATGTATACGGAGGGGTGACCTCGGTATGCCAAGTATAATATGAGGGGATACCTCCAAGGGTTGGAGTCGCGTGCTCCCAAGAGTGAATGACGTGTATCGCACACACCCATCATGTCACTAAACAATTCAAGTAATCAAGTCAAGTCAAGTACAAATCTAGGATGCATCCATGCGCCCCTGTAGGCTGCCACAATGTCTTCATCTACGCGCAAGTCAAGTATCATGTCATGGCAGGGACGGGATAGGTAATCACTTTCCTACCCAAAAGTCAAGCCATTGGTGCAACAATGACAAGGACATGAAACCCTCATGCCTAGTATGGCTCGTAGTCTCAAACTGTGGGTCAAGGTCAAGGTCAAGTATCAAGTGTACAAGTCAAGTTCAAGTTTCAAGTTACATATCAATGGGTTCATTTCACAAGTTCATTTAAAAGAAACTCTTTAATAATGGTTTTAGTTAAATATGATCTTTCAAAATAGTATTCATAGAAATGGTCTTTTTAAAACGGTTTTTATAATGATAGTTTTTAAAATAGTTTTCAATCAGATAGTTTAAAAATGGTTTTCTTAAAACACCTCCATAATTAATTAAAAAGGTTTTCTCATCCCGTTAAAATCTCAAGTATATCAAGGTTCAAGGCAAGGTGTATGGCAAGGTTCATATCAAGGTTCATAGCAGGGTTCAAGGCAAGGTTCAAGACAAAAGGTCAAGGCAAGGGTTCAAAGCAAAAGATTCAAAACAAGGGTTCACAATACAAGGGAACATAGCAATGGCTTGGGGAAATCCTAAACGAATCAAAATAAGAGATCAAGAGAACGAAGGCTCCTTACAAGAAGGGCAGAATATCTGTACCTTAGCGAGTGAATGGAAGCAAACAAATGGATGAACACAAGGACACACTGTCACACCTCTTCAACGAATCTACATAGATGATGATTCATAATATACTTATTAGCTCATTTAATTTCATAACGGATTTTAAATACTGGTTACTAATCACATTCTTATAGTTAGGGTTTATTAAGTAATTATAAATAGTTTAGGGATTATAGTGCAATTATCGTAAGATTAGGGTATGAAACATAAATATCATAAAGTTACATGTTTTAACAAGTTAAACCCTTTTAGTTTGAATAATGATAAGTTCCACCCTTAAGTTACACAATAAATCCTTATTTAGCCCTAATTAACTTCTTATCAGCTTTTAACCCTAAACAGACCACACTTGATCGAATTTATGAACCATATTAGAACTCAGAGATAAAATCCACAAAAATTCTCAGAGCTACCCCAATGTCTTGACAACCCACACTAATTTTCCCAGAATTTATTAATTAGTTTAACCCCACATGAAAAATACTACAACTCGGACTACTCAGAAAACATGTCTGCTGTAACACTCAGAAAGTAACCACTTCATTTACCCACCAATACCTCCAGGAAAAATCTACAAAAATTCATGAAACTACTAAACATATTGAAGTCACATACTGGAGAATTTCATGACCTAAATCCTCATGGTTTGAAAATGAAAAATCGTCAAAACGGACTGATTTCCAGATATCCGAATTCAGGTTTGACACACGAATTTCTAAAAATCAAAAAGTTGCCTTCCCGACCTCTAAAAATTACAAGGCTAATTTTCCCAGAAAGATATTTCCTTGAACTTAATTTTAGACTCCAGAAACACCTAAAAACACGTTGTTATCACCAAGATCCATTCAATTTAATTTGACCCATATTCCTGGACAGCTTACATATGGGACAGAAACCAACCCTAATCCCAAATCAAAAACCCTAATCGACCCTAATTGATCATAAAACTTATATTCAACATCATCTAACATGTTCTTATTATTCCATAATGATAACCCACGAAAATCCATCCAAAACCTTAATTACAAATCGTTATTTCATGTGTTAAACGTTATGATTTTATGTGAACTTTGTTCTATCATCTTATGTATTTTAATCAACAAGAACATCAAGAAACAAACAAGAATTCAAGTAATTAAGATTGAATTGAACAAGGAGGATACAAGTTACCCTTGTTGCAAGATCCAAAAGAAGAAGAAACACCAAGATCGAACATCTCCCTTTTTGTTGCTGCCAATGATCGAATAGAATGGAACAAGAAGAAAGGTCGACATTTTTGTTTTTTTTTTGTTTAGAGTTTTAATATTCGGTATATATAATATCTAGGGAACCGATTTTTTTTTTGTATTTGATAAATAAGGGATGACCTATTTTAGTGGGATTGGGATACCATTTAATTTCAATGCATATCTTTTCCTATTTTTCTATTTTTTTTTCTTCTTCTAGTCGAAATATTAAAATGTATGTATATAATTATTTATTTTGTGATTTTACATCATAAGGTAAAGTTTTTATTAGTTACATTTTATTAAGTAACTTAAAGATTTAATTACCTTAGGTTATATTCAAATAATGTTTATTTGTATGCTTTTATATATTCTTAAAATTTTAAAACTAGAGGGGTATTTTGGTCATTTAGCATGTTTTCAAATTTCGGGTATTACAATATTCATACTGACCGGGTACACTGCTCGTTAAGTGTGTGTGTTATTGATAAGTCGGCTAAATATAAATTTAAAACTTGAGTAGGCATTAATACTGCTAAACCGCAACGACACATCGCACGCATCAAGTTTTTGGCGCCGCTGCCGGGGAGTGAATTGTTATTATCTGTTAATTTGATTAGTATTTTAATTAGGTTTTTAATTTTTAATCTAACCGCTAATTTTGTTGTGTATTAGATTAATTTGCATTCATTGTACTATTTTGCATATTTTCTGTTTTTGTGTGTTATTTGTTTGCTTTTATTTGTGTTTATTTTCGTGTGTTTTATTTGTTTTTAATTTTTCGTATTTTTTGCATTCTGCTATCGTTGTACTGAGCTAAATCAAACGATACGGCGCATCTGATTTCTCAGATACGGCGTATTGCGTTTAATTTTTATAAAATACAACGCGTTTAATTAATTCGATACGACGCATCTTTTCCCCAAGATACGGCATATCTGTTTTTGATAAAAAAAAAAATTCTAAACATTAACGCCATACGACGCATCTGCTTTAGCAGATACGGCGTATCTATTATTTTAATTAAAAACAGTTTTCGAATTATTAAACAGATACGACGCATCGATCTCTGTCGATACGGCGTATCTTCTGAATCAAAAATCTCGTATTTTGAAACGTAACGAAGATACGGCGCATTAACTTTTGTTAATACGACGCATTTAATTTTAATAAGTATATCGATTTTTGATAATTAAAATTGATACGGCGCATTCGAATTTCTAAGCGGCGTATCTATTTTCTGAATAAAGTCTGATTTAATTTTAACGATTATAAGATACGGCGTATCCAACTCTTTGGATACGGCGCATCGTCTGCAGCTATCAGCAACTTTTATTTTTCTTATCTCCGAACGGAAAATGCTCTGACCCTTATATCTGGAAACTTTTACTTTGAAATCTACCTCTCTTTAATTTTCAGGAACAATGTTCGATATTTTCCCCTACTTGTTCGGAAGACCCCAAAGAAATCTTACCATGGAAGAGTTTGCACTACAAATCGCTCAAGCCAATGAAAAAGAACATCATGAAGCAAGAAACTTTATTAATGAATTCAAAGGCAGTCATGAGCTTTTACTAAAGGAACAAAACAACATGATTTATGGATTGGCAATTGAAGTGCACCAATTGTCAACGGTGCTTAATAGGGTTCTTTTGGTAAAGCAAGACTTGAAAGGGATTACAACTAGAGGCGGAAAGTCGACCTTTCAAATCGGAGAGACACCCGAGGATGACGGTACAAACAAGATTTCCCCTGAATCTTTATCACCTGAGCAAGAGCAACCAAAAGAGACTAATCCGGAACCTGTAATCAGAGAAGAACCTTCTGTTGAGCCTAAACGATCAACACTGCCTTTCCCACATAGGATAAGGAAAGAGAAAGAAGATGCCTATCAAAAGAAATTCCTGGAGAATCTCAAGCAGCTACAGCTGAGCATACCATTTATGGAAGCCTTAGTGCAAATGCCAAAATATGCTAAATACCTGAAGAGTTTGCTTACAAACAAGTCTAAACTTGAAGAGGCTTGCACCATAACAATGGGGAAAAGAAGCTCAGCGGCATTGCTCAACAAACTTCCGTCAAAAGAAAAGGATCCAGGGAGTTTCACTATTCCTTGTCAAATTAAAAATTTGCATATTGAAAATGCTTTAGCCGACCTAGGAGCTAGTATAAGTCTTATGCCCTCTTCTATGTATGATAAATTAGGTCTTGGTGAACCAAAACCTACTAGGATGTGCTTAGAACTAGCTGATAGGTCCATACAATATCCATTAGGAATAGCTGAAAATATATTAATAAAAGTTGATAAATTTGAATTACCTATCGACTTTGTTATCCTCGATATGCCTGAAAATTCTAGAACTCCTATAATATTAGGACGACCGTTTTTAGCCACTGCTAGGGCCATAATTGATGTTTTTAATAAAAAGATAACTCTTACCATAGGAAAAGATGAGGTTGAGTTTAACATGGAACAATCTATGAGTAAAGATAAATCCGATGACGATGAATGCTATAATATCGATGTTTCTGATGACACGATTAATCAATTTACTCAGAAAATGTTGAAAAGTAATTTGCTTGATTCTTTTCTGCTTAAAAATTTAGAAAACACAATTGCTATAGAAGATCAAGTTGATGAGAATACTTTTGATTATTATTTAGCTGCTGACTCTGCTGAATGTAACGAGATACGGCGCATCGAAAATATCGATGCGGCGCATCTATCTGATGACAGCAGCGATATAATTAAAGAACAAGTTTATTCCGCTAGTGCTACTGAAATTGATAGTGTTAAACCTGTGCTTAAGGATCTCCCTTCTACTTTGGAGTATGCCTATCTAAATGGGAACACTAATTCGCCCGTTATTATTGCATCTAACTTAACGCCAAAAGAAAAAGAATTACTTTTGCAGGTACTGTATAAACGAAGAGGAGCATTAGCGTGGAGTATGTCTGATATTAAGGGAATTAGCCCGTCATTTTGTACGCATAAAATCCTTATGGAGGATGAATTCAAACCAACTATCCAACCTCAAAGGCGTTTGAATCCAAAAGTCCAAGATGTGGTGAAAAATGAAATTGTGAAATTACTTGACTCCGGACTTATCTACCCAATTTTCGACAGCTCGTGGGTCAGTCCTATCCACGTTGTACCAAAAAAGGGAGGAATGACGGTAGTACTCAATGACGATAATGAACTAATCCCTTCAAGAACTGTTACCGGATGGAGAGTTTGCATCGACTACCGCAAACTCAATGATGCTACGCGAAAAGATCACGTCCCTCTTCCATTTATTAATCAAATGTTAGAAAGACTATCAGGTCATGATTATTATTGTTTTTTAGATGGTTTTTCAGGTTTCTTCCAAATACCAATTGCCCCTGAGGATCAAGAGAAGACGACTTTCACCTGCCCTTATGGAACCTTCGCCTATAGGAGAATGCCGTTCGGACTATGCAACGCCCCTGCTACTTTCCAACGTTGTATGACGGCTATCTTCCATGATATGGTAGAAGACTTTATGGAAGTCTTCATGGACGACTTCTCGGTGTTCGGTAACTCATTTAATGATTGTCTCTTTAAACTTGATAAAATGCTTGCTAGGTGTGAAGAAACTAACCTTGTTCTTAATTGGGAAAAATGTCACTTTATGGTTAGAGAGGGAATTGTGTTAGGACATAAGATTTCTGGAAAAGGTATAGAAGTCGATAAAGCTAAAATCGATGTAATTGCTAAACTACCTTACCCCACTAATGTAAAAGGTGTTAGAAGTTTTTTAGGGCATGCTGGATTTTATCATAGGTTCATAAAGGATTTTTCAATGATATCTAGGCCTATGACCCAATTATTGCTAAAAGATGCGAAGTTTAATTTTTCTGAAGATTGCAAAAAGGCATTTAATATACTTAAAGAAAAACTAATTTCCGCACCTATTATAATTTCGCCGGATTGGAATCTGCCTTTTGAACTAATGTGTGATGCTAGTGATTATGCTGTTGAAGCTGTACTTGGCCAAAAGATAGATAAGAAATTTAAGCCAATTTATTATGCTAGCAAAACATTGAATAATGCCCAAGAACACTACGCCACCACGGAAAAAGAACTTTTAGCAGTAGTTTTTGCATTCGATAAATTTAGATCATATCTTATATTGTCAAAAACTATGGTTTACACTGACCATTCTGCTTTGAAGTATTTGTTCAATAAACAGGATGCCAAGCCAAGGCTTATTAGGTGGGTTTTATTGCTCCAAGGATTCGATATTGAAATTAAAGATAAAAAGGGTGCCGAGAATCTAGCTGCTGACCACTTATCTAGACTTGAAAACCCTGATATGGAGGTGCTTGACGAAAGGGAAATAGCTGATGACTTTCCTGATGAACACCTTATGATGGTAGGAATTAAGAGCAATAATAATGGACCATGGTATGCCGACTATATAAACTTTATTGTTGCAAATGAAATTCCAAAAGGGCTAACATCCGACGAGAAAAGAAGGTTTCTAACTCGCGCTAGCGAGTATATTTGGGATGAACCTTATGCCTTTAAATTATGTCCTGACAATATTATACGAAGATGCGTAGATGGTGATGACATCCCAGCAATATTGGCACATTGCCATTCAGGGCCAACGGGGGGACATCACGGTGCAGTCATCACAAGAAGAAAGATCCTTGATGCGGGATTTTATTGGCCCACTATGTTGGATGATGCAAAAGATTATATAAAAGGATGTGATGCGTGTCAATGATCCGGGAATATAACATCAAGAAACGAAATGCCGCAAAACTATATCCATGTATGTGAAGTTTTCGACATATGGGGATTAGACTTCATGGGACCGTTTCCTGAATCTAAAGGTAATAAATATATTTTGGTTGCTGTTGATTACGTATCAAAATGGGTCGAAGCGCAAGCATTACCAACAAATGACAGCAAGGTAGTACTTAATTTTTTGCAAGGTTTATTCTCTAGGTTTGGAATTCCTAAGGCATTGATTAGTGATAGGGGGACACACTTTTGTAATCACCATCTGGGAAGAGCCTTGCAAAAATATGGAGTATATCATAGGGTTTCCACCGCATACCATCCTCAATCCAATGGGCAAACTGAAGTAACCAATAGGGCTATTAAGCGAATTCTTGAAAAAACGACTGGATATAATCCGAAAGGGTGGTCTGACAAGTTAAATGATGCTTTATGGGCATTCCGTACAGCCTATAAGACACCAACGGGATGCACTCCATTTCGTCTTGTATACGGAAAAGCATGCCACCTACCGGTCGAAATTGAACAAAGTGCATATTGGGCTTTGACGAATTGTAATATGGATATGGAAGTTGCAACGAAGAACCGTTTCATGGAACTTAATGAACTCTATGAACTAAGAGATGAGGCCTACAAAAATACTAAGATCTACAAAGAAAGAACTAAAAGATGGCATGATTCGAGGTTACGTGGGGATAAAACGTTTACTATTGGAGAGAAAGTGCTACTATTTAATTCCAGATTAAAGATGTATCCTGGTAAACTTAAATCAAGATGGACAGGTCCGTTCGTTGTCAAGAAAGTGTATCCTTATGGAACTATTGAAATATGCGATAAAAATGGTTATATATTCAAAGTAAACGGGCAACGTGTGAAGAAATACTTTGATAATAAAATTGAGGATAATGAGAATGAGGTGGTGGAGTTTGAACCTGAAGTAATGGAGTGAAGAGCTGAACGTGAGTCTAACTTGAAGACTCTGGAATAAAGACAAGTGCTTACCGGGAGACAACCCGGATTTATCTTTTAATTTTCTGTTTTTGTGTCGAGTCAGTCAGGCCGCAGAGGATACGGCGCATCTCACTCCTGAGATGCGACGCATCTCCTGCAATGGTCATATCTTTATTTTTCTGCATTTTTTATTTCCGAATTTAAAACTTTTTATCAGTTTATTTTAATGCGGCGCATCCCTGGTTAAGGATGCGACGCATCTTCTATTCTGATCTGTATTTATTCCAGGCTCGATACGGCGTATCTTCTTCCATAAGATACGGCGCATCGACTGACCTGATGATTTTCATTTTTTATTTTTATGTTTTATTTTTACCTAACTACTAATGTATTATGCAAGTTTGAACCTTTCTTAACTTAGGTGTGTTTTAAAGCCTTTGTGGTATTATAGATTCCTGCATTTCCTGTGGATACATCTATTATGAAGCTTAAACGTTCTAATCCACAAGAAAGATGATTTTTGCTCTTATACAAATGGAGGATCATACCGAGCAAATCTCAGGGGAGTTTTTCTGTTCTAATTCTTTTATTTTCCAGTTTTTAACCTTTTATACAAACAACGAGGACGTTGTTTAACTTAAGTGGGGGGATTGGAGAATTAGAACACTTAACACTTACTTGTCCTAAACTTTTCAAAATATGCTTAAAATGTGCTTAATATATCAAAATTTAAAATTTTTTAGCATGTTTTTGTTTAAAGTCTAAGTTGCATAGCTGCACACATGACGTTATTTTTAAAAATTGTGATTTTTCAAAACTCACAAATCTATGAGTGTGCCGGTGACTTGTAAACTTTAGAACTTGGCTTGTATACAATTCGAGACCACCATAATAAGTATTATTTTATATAATTGGAATGACTTGTCTAAATTGGTAAAATTTCTAGGATTACACCCAAATAGCCTTATATGTTATGTGTTATTAGCTAACTACACTGGTTAGTTAACCCCCGTATAAACCCTTTTGTTTCTCTCATTTTTAGAGTAAGATACCCCTAGAAAAACACTCAGAGCCATTCCTTTCGTTTCTTACACCTTTGTTAAAATGTTTCGTTACACCTTAAACCTTAGCCTACCCTGTAGATTAAAATCCGTGGTTGGTTAATTGCTTTAGGCAAAGTGTGTTTCCTTACATTACCTGTGTTCGCGTGCGTAATTCATTATCTATGGTTAGGTCGGGAAATTGCACAATGCAATTGGAGTGAAAGTAAATATTGTATATCTTTGAGTTTATTTTTCGTGTGTTTACTACTTTCACTATTACCGTTATTTCTGAAGTCATGAAAAGTATGGAAAAATTATCCAGAATTATCATTATAGTGATGTGGTGGAATTTTACACATCTATGTTTATGTTTAAAAAAAAAATCGAAAAAATGAGAAAAGAAAAAGAAAAAAGAAGAAAGTTGGATGTTTGTTTTTAACCAACGATGTAAAGTTTTGTATTAAGTGGTCGATATCACCACTAATTGTTGTATATTACATCTATGGATTGAATGGGAGTTGGCAGTTATGGGAACGCCAACTAAGGTTTATTCTTTGATTAAGATCTTGTTGAGTATAATTCGTGTCTACCTAAAGCGTGTGTTTCAAGTGTTAAAGCGTGAGTTATTCAATGATATGAGTCTTATTCATGGGATGGTTGGGATAGTGATTAACCACACTTAGGATTTTAATTTATTTGTTTTGTTTATTTTTCGTTTTACACCAATTTATATCCCTAATATTATCCATACCCTTTATTATTCTTTATCCAACCAAACATTTGATTTATTGAGATTAGGGATTTGAGCAATCTTAAGTATCGTAGTCGTGGATTCGGCTATGTATTTATGATTTTGTCGCCCTTTTTGATATATTATTATTGGTTTAGTTTGGACCTATCTTTAGCCTATTCGAGTTAAGGATTTGAGCAATTGCAAGTATTGTGTTCGTGGATTCGATCATGTATTTGTGATTTTTTCGCCATTTCTGGAATTTGAGATGAATAGAGATTAAGAATGATTAACCCTTAAACCTCAAAACCCTTTTTACCGCTTTAGACTTGTTATTCCTTTGCTTTAGTGGGGGAGATGTGTATACTTGCCAAGCTTATGATAGAATATTCGTCGCGACTGGACAGTTAAACGATTAGATTTGCTTTTATCGAAATATTTTATTTTACTTCTAATTCGTTAAGTGTTTGGTTGTGTGATTATGACAAAAATGAATACATGCTTAAATATAAAAATAAATCCTAACATCTTTATGATACATTTTCATAAGATTAAATCTAAGGTTTACTTGGGGACAAGTAAAGTTCAAGTGGGGGGATATTTGATGAACTCAAATAAGTACATATTATTACTATCATTTTTCCTAATTATTTGACTTGTTTTATTATATTATGTATGAGGATTGATACTTAATCGTTTACTTTTGTAATTCTCAGGTAAAAACAAGCATTTGGTGAAACTTGGCGATTTTGGACTAATTATGGAGCAAAACATGCAAGAAGTTAAGAGTCTACCGAAATGTACAAGATCAAGACTATTCTGCTCCAGATGCGCCGTATCTCACTTATGACATGCGCCGCATCACTATCAATATTTCACCAGATACGATCCAAGATACAAGAGGACATGCGCCGCATCCTAGAATAGAGTTACGCCGCATCTTCTGGCGGTGTACGAATATTCCTGAATATTATAATCTTGGACCCCACGCGAATTTAAGTCAATGCGCCGCATCTACTTACTAGATGCGCCGCATCCTACCCTCAGACAGAAACTATAAATACCCCAAGACCAGACGAATTCGAGGTGACACATATTATATCCGAAGACCGAAGTACAGAAACCTAGGACGAATTCAGTCGAATAGGCAGCACAAGACACACCCCAAACGAAGATACAAGAGCTGTAAGAAGGTGTTGTATGTGTTTAATTCATTAAGTAGTTTTGTTTTATTGTATTAGTAAACTTTAATTCATCAAGATTGGTGGCTTGTGTAATGTGACAACGGAAAGATTGCACTCCCTTAAAACTGCTTTCTCATTAATTAAAGTTTATATGTTGATGTCTTTGGTGACTTTTATTAGTGCATTGATAACCTCTGTGTCTAGCTGAGCGTTGATCGGGTCGCCATGCCTCTGCCCTCGCCTATTTATTAGATCGCCTATGCATTCTATGGTCTGTAGAAAAGTAGGAAGAAAGATAAATAGGATAGTCATAAGTAATCATTAAGGGTTTACTCGCCGATAAGATTAGAACCAACGAGAAAGGACTTAATCTCGGTGCGTTGCATCGAACTATACACTTCATATAAAACTAGCAATAAAACAAGTGACAAACTACTTATCTATCAGGACAGCCTTCTTATTGTCTCAAGTATTTATCTGTGTACGTGTGTGCTATTCGCTGATTCGTGCCTATTGGTTTAGTATATTATTTAATTGCAACCAAATCGTGCCAGTCTCTCAGGCTGAACCCCCTTGCGTTAGATTAGGTTGTATAGCTAACTTAGAATATAAAAATATTGATTAGAATAACGAGATAATACGTTCCACTCTTAGTGATCGACACTCTACTTACCATTATATTCATACTGACCGGGTACACTGCTCGTTAAGTGTGTGTGTTATTGATAAGTCGGCTAAATATAAATTTAAAACTTGAGTAGGCATTAATACTGCTAAACCGCAACGACACATCGCACGCATCAGTAGTCATCCACTATTACCAAAATATACCTTTTCCCGTTGATAGTTTGAACCCGCATTGGACCACACAAATCCATATGTAGCAGTTGTAGGACATGGTCTGTGCTGTGTTCTGCTTTAGGAGGAAAGTGAGCACGGTGACTTTTCCCTTGTTCACATGCAGAACACAAATGATCTTTGGCATATCTGAATTTGGGTAATCCGTCAACCAATTTATTCTTTGCAAGGTCAGTCATGGTTTTGAAGTTCAAATGTGACAGTCTTTTATGCTATAACCAAGCTTTTGTGGGATGAGCCTTTGAAAGTAAGCAGATGGGAGTGGATGCTGTCAAGCCTTCAAAATAGATGGTGTAAAGACTTGTACCCCGTTTTCCATTCATCAAATCGTTTCCTTGAAGATCACGAATGAAGCAAGTTTTCTCCTGAAATGCTACTTCTAAATCTTCGTCACAGAATTGTCCCACTGAGAATAAATTGTGACCAAGGCCTTCAACATAGTATACACGACTGATGAACTCAAATAAGTACATTTTATTACTATCATTTATCCTATTAATTTGACTTGTTTTATTATATTATGTATGAGGATTGTTACTTAATCGTTTACTTTTGTAATTCTCAGGTAAAAACAAGCATTTGGTGAAACTTAGCGATTTTGGACTAATTATGGAGCAAAACAAGCAAGAAGTTAAGAGTCTACTGAAATGTACAAGATCAAGACAAATCTGCTCCAGATGCGTCGCATCTCACTTATTACATACGGCGCATCACTATCAAGATTTCACCAGATACGATCCAAGATACAAGAGGACATGCGCCGCATCCAAGAATGAAGATACGCCGCATCTTCTGGCGGTGTACAAATATTCCTGAATATATTAATCTTGGACCCCACGCGAAGTTAAGTCAATGCGCCGCATCTACTTACTAGATGCGCCGCATCTTACCCTCAGACAGAAACTATAAATACCCCAAGACCAGACGAATTCCGTAGCTTTAGTCAGGATATAATATATACGAAGTACGAAGACCAGAGAAACCTAAGGCCGAATTCAGACGAATAGGCAGCACAAGACACACCCGAACGAAGATACAAGAGCTGTAAGAAGGTGCTGCATGTGTTTAATTCATTAAGTAGTTTTGTTTTATTGTGTTAGTAAACTTTAATTCATCAGGATTGATGGCTTGTGTAATGTGACAACGGAAAGGTTGCACTCCCTTAAAACTGCTTTCCCATCAATTAAAGTTTATATGTTGATGTCTTTGGTTACTACTTATTAGTGCATTGATAACCTCTGTGTTTATTAGTGGCCTGCGCATTTGACTACGGAAGAGAATGTGGCTCCCACGGTTGTTACTAAATTGATCACTTAGGAATAACTTTTAGACATAAGTAATCATTAAGGGTTTACTCGCCGATAAGAATAGGGCCAACGAGAAAGGGTTAACTACATACACTTCATATAAAACTATCAATAAAACAAGTGACAATCTACTTAATCATAAGGACAGATCTTCTTATTGTCTCAAGTATTTATCTGTGTACGTGTGTGCTATTCGCTGATTCGTGCCTATTGGTTTAGTTTATTATTTAATTGCAACCAAATCGTGCCAGTCTCTCAGGCTGAACCCCCTTGCGTTAGATTAGGTTGTATAGCTAACTTAGAATATAAAAATATTGATTAGAATAACGAGATAATACGTTCCACTCTTAGTGATCGACACTCTACTTACCATTATATTCATACTGACCGGGTACACTGCTCGTTAAGTGTGTGTGTTATTGATAAGTCGGCTAAATATAAATTTAAAACTTGAGCAGGCATTAATACTGCTAAACCGCAACGACACATCGCACGCATCAACGACTGATCTCAATGTTCCCATTTACATAATCTCCATAACCCATTATTGCAGCGAAGTGATCATTCCCGAATCTGACCGTTCCAATGAACTTTGTGACAAAGTTTGTGAGAAGCTTGAGGTTGCCGGTCATATGTAGGGAGCACCCGCTATCAACAATCCAGATGACGATTTGAACCACCTGCATTATCAGAAGTTGATACAGAGGCAAGTTCGGTAACGGTGTCACCCGTTGGGTTAGTAACACATGAGGTAATCATTTTAGGTACCCATTTAAAGTTATGTGTTTTGTGTAACCAACGCTGCCACGTCCAACTAGTCTCAGCCATTCTCCTAATAAATGCACTAGGTGATTTGTTTGTCTTAGAAGTCTCTATGGGTATGGCAATAGATTCTTCAGAAACTACTAGTGGTGGTTTTCCTAAAATGGACTTGGCAGCAGTAGTGAGCCTAGAGGAAATGCCACTAGATCGTTTCTTTTTGCGATTCAACAGAGTTTTAGCAACACATTTTTCATTTTTTCCAGATAATATACTTGTACGACAAAATACACACGTAGCATCAACCATAATATCATTCATAGCATTCAACGAGTTAGCATTCATTACATCATCTATAGAACTAGACTTGGACAAGTTTACTTCTACTTTTGACATATCATGCTTTTTATTCAAACTACTAGTAGAAACTTCTAATTCTTGAGTCTTAGGTGTTCCACTGAGATCCTAAACCGTCTTTGTCTCTTGGTGTTTCTTGATCTGCTAGCCTTATAGTTGTTTCCTAATCCTGTGGAAGTGGAAGTATTCTCATTAGTGGTTTGAGGTGATGCTTGTTCAGGTGCATTGTCTATTCTGTACATTCCTGGGGCAATTACAGATTTTCCTTTGTCTAAAACTCTGAGTTTCTTTTTCAGATCACCAATGATGTGTTGGAGTTCTTGATTTTTGGATTCTAAGATTCTATTCAATCTGACTGTGTCGTTTCTGTTTTGACCAAGTTCATCTAATTCCTTTTCATATTCAAACAGTTTGTGTCTTAGGACAATATTTTCCTTTAGACTTTCAGAAGCATGACTGTTTTGAAATGACAAAGACTCATTTAGATGTTGGAACTTTAATTCAAAATCAGTACTTTGCTATTGACACCAATCAAACTTTTTGCGAAGGTTGAAAATTTCTTTTTCACACTTAGTTTCCACATCAAAGTTGATCTGTCTAAGATTCTCATTCTCTTTCACCAAGTTATCAATCTCAATTTGCAACATCTCAGCATTCACAACATGATCATTCACAAGAAACTCATTGCATGATTCATAAATCGAATTCATTATCACAGAAACAACGTCATAACACAGAACATTCTCCAAGAGTCGATCGACCTCTTTTTCTAAAGCTTTCTTTTGACACTTTTGTTTAGCAATTTTGTCATCTTTAGCTTTGAAAGTACATTTCATCGATGCAACTTCAGTCTGTAGTTCTTGTTCCCACTTTGTTGCACCACGTCTCAGGTTTTTAACATGTGGTAGAAATTGTTTCTGAAAAATTTCTCTCTTTTCTTTCTCAGCAGGAGAAAAAATAGAAGAGATTTTGATTTCAGAATTGACTTCTATCACCTGTTCTAAATGTTCAATGTCATCCATAAATGTCTTAAAATATCGAAGAATTCGACATTCTTGAGGCAGTTGTGGATCATCATTCACTTTTGGACCATTGATGTGTGCAACAGGAGCACTTACAGGAACAACGTGAGAAGAAGCATTTGGATAAGTTAAAGGCAGTGTTTGTTCAGGTTTGTCCTTTGGGGGAACAAAAGATTTACTGATGTGAGGTCTTGCAGAATAATCATAGTGAACTCTTGAAAAATCTTTGTCTGTTTTTTATCGACTCTCATGTTCATTTTGACGTTCAAGAATTTCAAGTTCTTCATCATTACTAAGCACAACAACTCTTTGAAAGGTATCATCAAGTAATAAGTCTGCATTGTATAACTTGGGATTTTTGCTGAGTGCTTTAGAAAGAAAACGTGGTTGATCACAGCCAATAGCAAATCCATATCCTTTCGGATTTGGTTTTACCGTTAGCGTTTGAATTTGAGTTATGGACTCACCGTTTTTGTATACAACTTTTTGAAACTCTTTAAGTTTGGATTCCAAAGCAACGATTTCTTCAAGATAAGAGTTGACACATTTACTAATGGCTTGCTTTTCTTCAAGAAGATTCTTTTGAGATGTTGAAAGCTCAGATTGAGTTTTTAACAGCTCAGAAGTTAAAGTGTCAATTTGTTTTTTGAATTCAAATTGATCCTTTTCTTTTTGAGAAAGCAAATCAGCTTTGAAAACGGTTAACTCACGAACTTGATTTTCTAAATCTTGGACTTCTACGTACTCTTTTTGGAAAGCAATCTCAAAACCTTTCTCAAGTTTTTCTTGTTTCTGATATCCTGAAAGTTGTAATTTATAGCACTCATTGTCCTTCGTTAACAATGCATTTTTTGCTTTTAGATTTTGATTGATTTCATTGCATTTCTCAATTTGTGATTGGGTGGTCAATAATAAGGCCTGAAGCTCTGAATCTTGATCAGGCAAAGGATCATTTTGTTCAAGATGATCATAATTTTCTTCTTCAAGAGGATCATCAAATGAAATGACGGTTTTATCATCATCAAATGATACAACAGTGTTTATTGGATCATCTGTTAAAGATGAGAATTGTGATTCATTTTGAACATAATTTTCTTTTGTAGATGAAGATGTAGATGGTTAAGCAATTTCATGTATAAGACATTGTGAATCAGGTACCTGAGATAGACCATCGGTATCATAAACTGGGCCTATCTCGGATATGTTCATCTCCTGAATGTTTGCCATTAGCATCACTGCAGCATTTGCTTCTAGATCTTCCATTTCATCATCGGAATCAGCATTGGCCATGAAACTCTGTTCTTTCACAGTCACTGTGCCCCCTGCTTCATCTTTCAATGCCATCAAAAGAGCTTCCTTATGGTATGCACTGCCCATAGTACGAGGCTTTGGACACGCATTTTCCATATGACCATTCCCACCACAGTTGTAACACGTAATCGTAGTGTTTGCAATGCCTCTCTTTTCATTTCCAGTCATTTGATTCCTTCTCTAATTAGTCCCCATACTGTTCCTGTTACCCCCTGCAGAATTAAACCTTTACCCTCCTGACTGAAACCTCTGAGACCCATAGTTTCCTGTGTTTCTTGAACCATATCTTCCCGAAGGCCTATTCTGAATTTCCACTCTACCATCGTTAACAACAGCTTGATTCCTGGTACTGGAAGATGAATGAAGACGATTGTTGGATTTGTTGGTGAATTTGCCAAATGCCTTAGCAATTAAACCAAATGCTTCGTTGAGAGAATTGAAGGCATCATCTTCTTCATCAAAATCAGTGTTTGAGTACATCATGGAATCAGAGTTGTTATATGGGACCATTTGGTTGTCAGAATATTGGGATGGTGCTTCATATGGAACGATTTGGTTTGGAGGTTGTGGTTGAAAGCTTGGTTGTGAAGATGATTGACCAAATTCCTGGTTTGGAAGTGGAAAGTTGGATTGAGCAATGAGACCAAGCGAGTTAGATGTTGGTGCTGATGAGAAACCACCTCGTGCTGCAACTTCCTTATCTACCTCAGATTGATGTTGTCTCAGAAAGTCATACATTAGTCCATACTTGACTTCACCAATTTTTTTAGTTTGCCTGACAAATGTTGCATATTTCTGCCATTCTGGTCCAAGGCATCCCAGAAATTTTGAATTGATAGCAATCTTTGGTAACTTGATATTATGAGGATCGAGGTCATTGACAATGTTTGTGAAACGGTGGTAGTATGATTCAATTGTTTCCCCTGGTTCCATGATAAAATGAGTATACTCCATGTAGAGCTTTGACTCAAGGTCTTCTTGATTTAACTCAGTCCCTTCCATTAGAAGATGTACATGTTCCCACATGTCTTTAGTAGTCTTCTGAGCATCAATACTTTGGTAAATTGGATTTGGAATTCCTTGAAGTATGTAAGACATTGCCAGTTCATTTGCCTCTTGTTACAAGGTTTGTTCAGTGGTGTAATTAGAGACAGCAATGGGAGTTGATGTTTCATCTCTTTCGGAATCTCCTGGAACAACAGTTACTGGAGGTGGAAAGTGTCCTTCCATGATGACCTGCTTTAGATATTTCCCATGGGGTTTTCTGAGTTCAATGAAACGGATGAATCTACTAGCCCATTGCACATAGTTACCAGGTGTCAACATTGGTGGAGTTTCTTGATTCCCAGCCTCATGTCGGGATTGCTGACTGCTGATTGCTTCACACATCTTATTAAACCAATGTGGTTCTCTGGAATAAGATTGATAATTCTGCAGTTGATTCTGTTGCATGATTTGTTGTGGGGTTACTTGTGGTGGAGAGAGAAACTGATGTTGTTGCACGAATGCTTGCTGTTGTTGATACTGAGGATGAAATTGTTGTTGTTGTGGATATTGCTGTAGCTGGTAGTAGTAATTGAGGTGTGGTGGTTGAGACATGTTTGGATCTTGAAGATAATTAAGATTTGTGTTATGAGTTATATGAAGTTGGTTTTGGTTAACTTAAGATTTTGTCCAATTGCGATAATTACTGTTCAACCAATTGCGATAAGTATTGTTCACCCAATTGCGATAGTTACTGTTCGCCCAATTGCGATAAAAGGCTAATTGCGATAAAGAAATGGAAATTGCGATAAAACTTAAAATTGCGATAAAATATGACAATTTTAATAAGTTATCTTAAATTGCGATAGAAAAGGCAATTTGTGATAATTTATCAGAATTGCGATAAGTATGACAATTTCGATAATTTTATCTAAATTTCAATTTCGATAATTTCTCAACTCTTGTACAAGAGATGAGAAGCAACCAAGTCGAAGTATTTTCACTTTCTTATACAAGGAAGTAAAATACTGAGTTCCAATGCCGATAATCCCAAGATCTGCCAATTGCGATAAACCCTAACTTGTCGGAATTGATTTGCGATAAACCCTAACTTGTCGAAATTCAACCAGATGCAAAATACTCACTTTTCATCAACTTTCCCAACTCGCTAATTATCCGGATTTCACTAAATCGTCTAGAAAATCAATGAAAATGGATTATTTTTTATTTTTAACGATTAGTAAACACAAAATATGAAGAAACGTAAGATCTATAACGACGGAAATGGAAATTTGATGATGTTTTAGAGTGTTTTACGTGATAAAGCCACCAACAAGAGAGAATAACGATCGGACTTGAACAAAAAACTTTACGTAATCTAAAACCAAACCTAGATAACGATTAGATCTACTCAAAACACGATCCTAACTATCTTTTTGGCGAATTATACCACTTGTAGGTCCTTATAAACTCGAACACACACACATATAACACTAGATCTATACGTACTACTACTTATCTATAAGCTACGATAAGAGAGATTAAGCTAATAAGGTGAGATAGAGAATAAGATACGAAGAGAAAGATGGAAGGAATTCATTTCATACATTACTCGGACATAGCTTACGCATAATACATGAAAACCCACACTAAATGAGAGCACCCTTGCCTTCTATTTATAGGCAACATATTATGGCGTCTCTTGCTAATTGTTACTAGAAGGATTTTCACTAAGGTGGCCGGCCCATGGGCTACTAATGGACCGGTCACATATTACAAACTTATAACCCATATTAAGCAACATTTATCGCAAATGAGCAAGACTTGAAATATTACAAAACGTGTTCCTAACATGTATTGTCAATGCTCTGATATAACTACCTCAAGTGTATTACCGAGCATCCAAATCATTCATATTAATTGTTTAAATATGTTAATTTGTATATGCAAATATCGCAGCCTATATACATAATTACATACGAGTAAATGGGAAATACAGAATATTTTAAATTGATCATGTACGGATATTAGTAAATTACGTGTAATGGTTTTTTGAAGATCAGTAAATCGGAAAGATCAAGGTGGCACAAGAAATGGCGTCGTGGTTGGAAACGATGGCGAATTTAACAAATATTCTGTTACCGTATCAGGTTTGTTTAGTATTTAACAAATATTCTTCAAATTAAGGTTGCTGTCGTATGGCATGTTTCATGTCACTGTGGTACAGGTCAGATGTTAATATTGAAAAAATGACAGGGATTTGGCACTTCTCAGTCATCATTGAAAGAGGAATACCATAGATCAGGTACAACAAGAATAGTAACTGTCATTCAAAAAAGTTGTCGTTTCACTCAATTCCTTGAAAGAGGAATACCATAGATCAGGTACAACAAGGCATGGTAATCACTCCGTAACCCAATATTTAGGATAGATGGCTAATGTTTCGAAATACAAGTTATTGCTCAACTAATATAGTTGGTCATTTAGTTGAACTAGAATGGCAGCAAAGGTTGGCATTGAAACTGAATAGTTACGGTCTTTATTTGACCCACGCCGGTCATAAATGGGTCAAACTAATTTTGTTTTGGTATTTCATTGTGGAGGTCTTTATGTTTTTATGTTTATGTGACTTTCACTGTGCTATATTAATTGTTGCAGGAAAATCCGGGTCCGATCCTTTCCAGATTAATCATGATTACGGAAGAATTCAACGTTGGAGTGTATATGACAAACTAGGGTATGGCTTTTGTGTTGACATCAGAAAAGATGAGAAGCGGTTGGATATTCAGCTAAACGAAGAGTTTAACCCAGTAGCGGTTCCTAAGGAACGAGATTCGCAAACTGGTCTCAAAAACTCACCAACTAAAATTGACCTTAGTCGTGGATGATATATCATCTAACGGTTGGCTTTTTCTATATAGGTATGTTGCAAATGAATGGTGTTGAAGAAACTACAAGAAAGAAAGATTATGCCCATGTAAAGTTTGCTAGCATTATCCAAAATAGTACCTACTGTTGACAGGGTGAATTAACACCCTTCGTTAATAGCTTTTTTTTTCTCTGTATATTCTGCATCTCACAAGTTATCTGTTTTTCAAGGAAACCAGCCACATTGTCGATTCCACAAAACGAACTTTGAATCAAATGTGGAGAAGTTGGCTTGCAAGGTATCTTGTAAGATATGGACTGCTTCATGTTCATGTATACATAACAAACTTATATCATTGTAACGTGGAGAATATTTATTTGATAGCTGTGATGGACAGGGTTACTGTGCTCTACATGTAATGTTGATATAAATAATGTCTAAAAACATTATTAATACTTCTTGATATCTCTATGTTTTGATAATCACAAAATGTAAACTCATTAAACATAAACTTATTAAGTAAACAAGTATTTAGTTGGAAATATTCATTTCTACAACTTAATCACTTAAGGTATGAATAAACAAATGCTTAATGCATTATATAATCAAAGGAGCATTTTCTTAATCACTTGAATTTTTATAAAATGACACAAACATTTTATATCTTTTAGAAAATCATTTTTGGTATTAAATAAAAATGTTTAATCCATTACAAATTTATGAATTCAAATTTTCAACCAAAAATGGCAAAAATGTTCCAGAAAAACCTTCCCCACAAAAAGACAAATCTGAGCAACGTTCGGGTAGGGCGGTCCCCTTAAATATACTAGGCGGCCTCCTTAATTTTAAGGGGACCGGCCCACTATTTAAGGGGACCGCCCCGCTCCTCCAGCTGTCAGATTCTGCCTATAAATACTGGTTCATTCCTGGACTTTTTCCTCACCTCTTGCACTCCAAACTTTCTGTTCTAAATCTCTTCTTATATCCTCCTAAATCCTTTGATCATATAATCTTAAGCTTTTGTTTCCAAGTGATTCAAGCTTCAATCATCCAAGTGCAAAGAGAAAATTACTTCTATCAATCAAGACTAGAAGTATTACAACTTAAGTATCATCTTGTTACCTAAGTTGCTTGTTTAGTTAACTTTGTAAATCATTCATTCATTTGTGTATAAGGTGTGTATATTACGTGTGAACATAAGTGATTAGATTTGTGTAGTGTGTAAGTAGTGAAGAAGGTGTATAAGTAGTGGTGTTGTAAAGAAGTAGTGTAGAAGTATTGTAAAGTGGTGAAGTAGTTGTGGTGTGAAGAAGTGGTGAAGCCATCATAGAGAAGCCGTAAGATAGTGAAGAAATAGAAGTAGCTAAGGAGTGAAGAAACACAAGGTGTGTAAGAAGCAAAGCAAAGGTGTGAAGAAGTAGAGGCGTAAAGAAGTAGTATTAGGAAGTGAAGAAGTAGTGTATAGTTGTGAACTAGATTGTAGTTGTGAGGTAGTTGTAGTGTGTAGTATTCGTGAGTAGTTGTGAAGAAGTTGTAAAGCCATAGTGAAGAAGTTGTGAAGAAGCCGTGAAAAGAACGTGAATAAGTTGTCAAGCCACAGTGAAGAAGTTGTGAAGAAGTCGTGAAGAGATTGTGAAAAAGTTGTGAAGCCATAGTGAAGAAGTTGTGAAGAAGTCGTGAAGAGATCATAAAGAAGTTGTGATTAAAGTCGTGAGATTGGTTCTAGCTACTATTAGAACTTGACATTTAGCTTTGTCTCGTTAAACCAGTGTAAGCGAAAGTTGTGTAAGGTTTTCTCCGCCCTAAGGGAGCTTGTTGAAGTAGTGAAGAAAACTATTGAGCCAGGTGCTCGGGGAGTGGAGTAGGGCAAGGAAGGTGTCCTTGTAGCCGAACCACTATGAATCCCTCGTATCTCGGTTTGATCTTTCCATCTCTTACTTATTTCCTTATTTATATCGTCATTACTTTCATACACATAGGCATATATAATTGTTAGTATTACTTAGAAGTTGATTTCACATAAAGATCAATTTAGAACTCCATTCATAAAAACAAAACCTTTATAACTAATCTAAAAAGGATACACATATAATTAGAAATTTGGTTCAAGTATTTGTTTTAACAAAAACCTGAAGTTAAGTTTTTAAAAGTAAATAAAGTTTTCACAATAAAATCAACAAGAGGTAAAACTATTCAACCCCCCTTTAGTTTTTCACAATTGGTACCAGAACCACGTCAAACAAGATTTTTAAAATAAATTGTATTTTAAAACTTGAATCGATCTATGGAATCGGAAAAATATTTAGAAGGGCAATCTATACAAAAACCACCACTATTTGAAAATTATAGCTTTCTTGAATGGAAAAATAAATTTGAAAATTATGTGAAATCAATTCATCTAGATCTTTGGCATGTCATTTCGATTGGTGATTTTCAACCAACAAAAATAGATTTTGAAAGTGAAAATGAGTTTTTCAAAACAAAGAATGACAAAAATAATAAAACTAAAATAATTATTTATAAAGCATTGTCGAGAGTTGAATATGAAAGAATACTCTTCTGTCAAACGGAAAATGATATTTGGAAAAATCTCTTAAACTTTTATCAAGAAAAATGTCAAGCCAAAGATGAGGAATTTGATCTTGTACATGAATTAGTTATCCTAGAAAATTTAATAGATAAACATTTAGATAAAATAGATACATGTGCTACTAGTTCAAATGTTTTTAATGAAGGTATTAATGACGAAGACTACATGAATCAACTCCGAAGTGAACTCAATTCAAAATCATGGAGTGACACAGACGAAGAAGAAGATTACTATCCGGTATGTGAAGAATACAAATTAGATAAAGCTCCAAATAAGGTACAATCCGAAACCGAACATTTTTGCTATGATCAATTCATTTTAGAATTTTCAAAATTAGAAAATGATTTTAAACATTTTTGCAATATAGATCTAAAAACTATTTCTAAACATGAATCATCAAAAAATTTTGAAAGCAATTTTGAAAAAAGAAATAATTTTAGAAGATAAAATGTCTAGACTTGAAAGTAATATTGAAATTGATTTAGAATGTAAAACATGTCAAGAATATAAACATGAAATTAAAAGATTAAATGAAAGAGCAAAAATATTAGCTAATTTTGAAGAAAGCCATTCGAAGATAAAATCGGTTTAGGATTTAGTTCGGATAACTCATCAACAAGTAAATCAAAACAAATTAAAATTGAAAAACCTAGTAGAACAATTTAGAAATAAGGTTATTTACAATGATTATAAACAATACAAGTCAAGAAATCCATTGTTTGTATATTAAAACAAACTATTAAGGAATTCTTGTACTTCTTGGCGACATCCTCACCATATGCAAACAAATGCAATGGGTGTCATCAACTAACCATCTCGGACCCGTAAGAATCCGGGTACTAATTGTTTTACATGATTAGGTGATAAACGCACAAAGGAAAGAAACTTAATCTTACGTTAACCTACTTACATTCGAAACGTGCGCGTGAAGACAAATGAATTATCTTATCTTGAATCACACACAATATATCACATGATAATTCATCTCAAGAAATAGCTAATGAGGTAGTGGAATATTAATGGTGCGGCTATTGAAGAATCAATGAAGACATCTCTACTACTTAATCGCAAATTTTGAAAAATCTACAAAAGAGTCAATATCAAAAAGTACTTGTTGAAAAAGCACAATATGGTTGCAATGAAGAAGTGAAAGTCTCAACAAAAGAAGTTATATGCATCAAGGCTAAGACATCAAATGAGTCAAGTACAAGACATGTTAAGCCGCTTTGGTCCCATAAGGCATTGGAAGCTTGGTATGATATTCTTTCATCGTTTACCATCCTGGATATTTCGAAGAAAAGCTGGACATAAGGTAAGTTCACTTTTTAAGTTTCATGAATAGTTACTTCATACATATAGTCTTGTTAATCATTGCCTTAGGATATGCTTAGTTTGATAGGTTGCATTGCCTTTACACTTTTAGTTATATCCGCTTTACGACTTAATAAACTAAAACCCCTTTAGTTAGCCCCCTAAGTATTAAATGAAGTATTCACTGTAGAACTCACCTAGCCTTCTTAAATTGAATATGGATATCTTCCATGACCACTAGTAGAGAACTCATGTAGATAAAGCGAATAAAGTGAATCAATTGTCAACATAGAAGTAGGATTAGATATATCACTATATAACCCATGAATGAAGCAAATTCTTATAGACTATGGCATTAAGATAGATAATGTGCGAAATCAAAGGAGCCATTTTAGCATATATCCCATTCTTGCATCACACATATAGAATTTAGTTATCACTTTCTTATGATCATAGGATATGTAGAAAGGGGTAGCATGTGACAATAGTCTTAACCAACTCCCTTGAGCATGAGATCTTTTACAACCATTCCTTTTAAAATCTATAATAAATGGTATTTGTTTTTTTTCAAATAAGCAAAAACTTCACATTTTGGAAAAATGATATTTCAAAAGATTATGCCACCTTTCTACTTAACATGTTTTACCATCCCAACTTTCATCCATAATCATGTGTTTATGAAATTGAAAAATTTGTTTTCTTTCCTCATAAAAACATTTTGAAATAAAACCAAATCTATTTCGTTAGATTAATTTTCACATCCACATAAAAACCTATTCTCAAACATTATTGAATAATGCTAAAAACACTTACTTAAATCATACATGGTGATCTCTTATCTATCATCTATATTTGTGTATATGACATTTATAAGTGAACCAAATCGAATCTGAAAAACCATGGTTACCCATTAAGATCTCGCTTGGTACAAGTCTAGAAAGTCCATGCTACCACAACTCCCCATTCTCTTGCACATAGATACTCATTAGGATTAATTAACCAGCTTATTAATCTTTCTAAAAATGATATTATGTATTACTTGTCCATTATATATATATATATATATATATATATATATATATATATATATATATTACTTGCTTAATGAGTAGGTTGCATGCTAGATATAAATGCTTAATGTATTTAATAAATATGCCTTGCATACATAAGTTACTAAATGCTAAATTGCCACAAAGAGTTGGACTTGCTTGAAACTAAACCCAAAAACACAACATTTTCTATAAATTTCTACCAAAAACCCATTTCTGGTAACCTGGGAATCAGCAGATGGGCGGCCCCCTTAATTCCTTAGGCGGCCCCCTTAATATTTAAGGGGACCAGCCCCTTAATTAAGGGAACCGGCCATCTGATGGTCGGGGAACACTGTTTTCTTTTTCACTTTTTAGCCCTTTTCATCCTACACTTCCCAAAATTCACAAACATATTTTGTCCTAAACCACCCTCCAAAACTAACCTTCCTAAACCACATCATTCTTACACTATAAATACCCTTCTCCATCATTAGTACTCATTCATCCATCATTAGTGCTCATTCACCCAAACATGTCATCTCCTAACAACCCAAGATACAAGCCTTCAAGAGTTGCTAAAATATCCGTAAGACCCGTTTGGAGAAGAAAGCTTGACACTTGTCACAACACCAACTCAACAAATGATGTTGTTCAAAACCAACCAACACCTAAGTCTCATGCTCACACTAATGAACCCCTTCACAAACATTACCAATCATCCATCCTTGCTCCCAAAAATACACCTCCATCTTACCCATATGATTCATATGGAGAGCATGATCAATCCCAAAATAATAATCCCAATCTCACTCACACCGCCCCACATCTTGCTCAATCAACCAATGCATCATCCAACACACTCACCACTCTTGGAATATCATCTTCCTCCATATCTCCATCCTCATCCACTCATAATTACCCAAGCTCACAAATTTCTCCACCACCAAGAGTATCACCACCACCTCCTACCAACTCACATGTCACCCCTATGTTACATGTCCAAACATCCATCCCAAATGACAACCATACTCTACCATCATCACCTTCTTCTGAACACTTGAAGTTCATTGAAGAACTCAAGGAAGCCCATGAGCTTAGTGCTCTTCTTGCCCTACACCTTGCTCAACGCAGCTTAGATCAACCTCCATCCAGCTCTCCTTTATCACCCCATAACTTGAGTCAAATTGAAAGACATGTCAAAAATTGTCCTTGTTGCATCTTTCTCCAAAAACAAACCATTGCATTGAATGAGCACTTCACTTGGATTGAGTATCTTCTCACTAAATCTCATCCAACAGCCTCACTTGAACAACATAAAAACCCTCAATCAACATGTTCCGCTCCAAACTCTCCACCACCAAACTCTCCAACATCTATGCACCCAAAAACATACCTTCATTAATCCTACATTACCTTCATTAATCCTACATTCTCACCCTCACTTAACCACCTCCATTTCAAACACTCCACCATCAACCACCCAAGCATACTATATGCTTATATTTCTTGTTTCTCAAACAAAATAGCTCAAGTTTTTATGTCGCAAGCAAGTCTGATGGCTCTCATTGGCAAATTAGAATTTTCTACTTATTGTATGCTCTAAGCAAAATAAATGTTGTATCAATGATTATGTTTTTCACATAATCACTTTGAATTAATGCATGTTTTGTTTCATGTCCTTAATATAAACTCACTAAATACTTGTTCAAAAATAAATTTTTGAATTTAATGAGTTTAAGTTTTGTAATCATCAAAAATGGGGAGATTGTTGATATAAATAATGCCTAAAAACATTATTAATACTTCTTGATATCTCTATGTTTTGATAATCACAAAATGTAAACTCATTAAACATAAACTTATTAAGTAAACAAGTATTTAGTTGGAAATATTCATTTCTACAACTTAATCACTTAAGATATGAATAAACAAATGCTTAATGTATTATATGATCAAAGGAACATTTTCTTAATCACTTGAATTTTTATAAAATGACACAAACATTTTATATCTTTTAGAAAATCATTTTTGGTATTAAATAAAAATGTTTAATCCATTATAAATTTATGAATTCAAATTTTCAACCAAAAATGGCAAAAATGTTCCAGAAAAACCTTCCCCACAAAAAGAAAAATCTGAGCAAAGTTTGGGTAGGGCGGCCCCCTTAAATATACTAGGCGGCTCCCTTAATTTTAAGGGGACCGGCCCACTATTTAAAGGGACCGCCCCGCTCCTCCAGCTGTCAGATTTTGCCTATAAATACTTGTTCATTCCTGAACTTTTTCCTCACCTCTTGCACTCCAAACTTTCTGTTCTAAATCTCTTCTTATATCCTCCTAAATCCTTTGATCATATAATCTTAAGCTTTTGTTTCCAAGTGATTCAAGCTTCAATCATCCAAGTGCAAAGAGAAGAATACTTCTATCAATCAAGACTAGAAGTATTACAACTTAAGTATCATCTTGCTACCTAAGTTGCTTGTTTAGTAAACTTTGTAAATCATTCATTCATTTGTGTATAAGGTGTGTATATTACGTGTGAACATAAGTGATTAGATTTGTGTAGTGTGTAAGTAGTGAAGAAGGTGTATAAGTAGTGGTGTTGTAAAGAAGTAGTGTAGAAGTATTGTAAAGTGGTGAAGTAGTTGTGGTGTGAAGAAGTGGTGAAGCCATCATAGAGAAGCCGTAAGATAGTGAAGAAATAGAAGTAGCTAAGGAGTGAAGAAACACAAGGTGTGTAAGAAGCATAGAAAAGGTGTGAAGAAGTAGAGGCGTAAAGAAGTAGTATTAGGAAGTGAAGAAGTAGTGTATAGTTGTGAACTAGATTGTAGTTGTGAGGTAGTTGTAGTGTGTAGTATTCGTGAGTAGTTGTGAAGAAGTTGTAAAGCCACAGTGAAGAAGTTGTGAAGAAGCCGTGAAAAGAACGTGAAGAAGTTGTGAAGCCACAGTGAAGAAGTTGTGACAAAGTCGTGAAGAGATCGTGAAGAAGTTGTGAAGCCATAGTGAAGAAGTTGTGAAGAAGTCATGAAGAGATCGTAAAGAAGTTGTGATTAAAGTCATGAGATTGGTTCTAGCTACTATTAGAACTCGACATTTAGCTTTGTGTCATTAAACCGGTGTAAGCGAAAGTTGTGTAAGGTTTTCTCCGCCATAAGGGAGCTTGTTGAAGTAGTGAAGAAAACTCTCGAGCTAGGTGCTCGGGGAGTGGAGTAGGGCAAGGAAGGTGTCCTTGTAGCCGAACCACTATAAATCCCTCGTGTCTCGGTTTGATCTTTCCATCTCTTACTTATTTCCTTATTTATATCGTCATTACTTTCATAAACATAGGCACATATAATTGTTAGTATTACTTAGAAGTTGATTTCACATAAAGATGAATTTAGAACTCCATTCATATAAACAAAACCTTTATAACTAATCTAAAAAGGATACACATATAATTAACAATTTGGTTCAAGTATTTGTTTTAACAAAAACCTGAAGTTAAGTTTTTAAAAGTAAATAAAGTTTTCACAATAAAATCAAAAAGACGTAAAACTATTCAACCCCCCTCCCCCCCCCCCTTCTAGTTTTCCACATGTAAGAAGATGTGAAAATGACCCTAGCCACATGCATGAAATAAGACTCCAGGACGTAATATCTTTCATTTTTGTGAAGCTCAGTTAATTATTTGATTTACCACAGGTATGCAACCTCATGAGTTAATTCAACTACTGATTTGTAAGTATTGTTACATGTCACTTGCCACAGCTTCAAAATAAACAGTTAGGAATAAGTATATATTATAATAAAGTAACTTGCTAAAGGTTCAGATGATATGATTATTTGTACAGCCAATTTCCAGTCAGTTCAATGCAGGTTCCTCTATTAGTTACAAAGCTAATATATGAGCCATTCAAGGAAAAAATATCACGTACTTTTAATTACAGTTTTTTTGGTAACTAATAAAATAACCTATAAGCAGAAGGACAATTTAAAATGACACTGCAATGATATTCAGTGCAGGTGGATTTTCAGGGAAGCCGTATATAGGTGTCGCCTATACCTACATGACTTGGGTTGCAATGGCTGCTGGATCGCATACGGGTATACCAGCATTCATGCTCATCCAGTGCAATGTTCCAGAACCTACGGTATATGATTTTTTTTGGATGAATGGTGAAAATATATAATGTTCATGAAAATATGTATATGATGCTTGTAGATTAAGAGATGTGATGAGGTAAGTACCTATCTCACATTTTTCTTCAAATTCTCTTTTAGCATCATACTTGGTTTTTAGGTGTAATTTAATTAATTTAATTTGAGGTTGGGTTATTATGAGTTAAAACTATAATTACCCTTATTATAAGTTAAACATGAAAAAATCCGTGTAAAGATGCCAAAGAACTGATGGGTAATGGGTATAAAACAAATTTTTTTTTGGGACCAGATATAACTCACCAATATATGAAATGGGTATGCAGTTGATGTAAGTCAACATTTTTCTTCTGATTGGAAATCGGGATCTTAAAAACTTACGGGCCCATTAACTATTTACGTGTAGGCTTCCTTAATTTTTTTTTATGAACATGTACAACGGCTGGGAGCACATTTGCAAATGCGCATAATAGGAAAATGTCAGATTTTGCTTCACAGTTGGGTAAATATGCCTCTGTCGTGACACATCATTGTTGTTTTTTATTGGTTCCCGCTATTTTTGTATAACCTAAATATTTCTATAGTACCAGCAAGTGAGTAGAGCACAGGTACAACCATCGAGAGCACTACTCAAATCCCGTGCACATGTAGTTTCGCAGCTTAGATATGCATACACTTAATAGCACTCATGCCTTTTTTGCAAACTCCTTATCATACGTTTAATGTTGTTTAAAATAGCAATTATTTTAGATGATGTTTGATATCAAAAAGTGGGGGTGGATGTGTAGTAAAAGTGTACAGTAATCTCATATACATCTATAGGATGTAGGTGCTTAATTTATGCATTTGTGCAGACTTTGCTGTAATTTCAAGAGCATGGGGTAGAAGAGGCCAAACACTCTTTGATATAGGTACAGATGCTGAGAATGTCGAATTAATGAAACATTTTAAAGATGCTCAGAAGGATCTAATTCGGCTCATATATGATTTAAATTTGTAGATAGAATGTGACCATTTAGATTATCGAAACATATCAAAGTTCAATCTTGATAAAATTTTGCAATTTCTGTTGCTCATAGCGTGGTACTTCCAATTCATGCCGCTTATGTTTGTTACTTTTTAAAATCAGGTGTGTCGATTTGAACCCGCTTACATTTGAATTCATTTATTTTTGCTGATATTATGTTTACTGTGCAGCCAGGTAACAGAAAAGCAAACAATTGTGGACACTCAATATGACTTGTCAGCTTTTACCCATTTGATTATGAACATGTCAGTTACGGTCAGCACGTAAAATGGGTAAAATCGCAAGAAACTTGGAAGTTTGTAGTTTTGACCCCAGTAAGTGAAAACCTTAAATATTTGACCATATTAGGCAATGCCACGTTCTTTTATATGTAAGATTTTATCATGATAGATGAAAAAGTACTTATAGATGCTAATATCAATTGTTAAAGCCTTAGTTATATGTGCAGGGCATGATTAACCTGGCTTTCTACGTGTTCTTTTCCAAAACCCTAAACAATGACAATCAATGGTAGTTAATTTTATCAAACTGATTTCTTTCTTGGTGAGTTTACATCTATACACATGAAATCCGGCTAATCCTTCTTTCTTCAAGAATGCAATGCAAAAGCTTTACTAGATATCAGGTATTGTCATAAAACCAATTTTTTAAGATGTTTTAAAGTTAATTTTTTGAACTGTCCTACAATTAATTATAACATATTTAGAGGTATTTTCTTCAGGGCATATGTATATAGCATCAGGTGAGAAGATAAATACAACACAACCTTTTTATTTATTTAATTTACTGGCAAACCCTAAGGAAACAGAGGTTAATGATCAATGGCATGTATGCATCTCAAACATTATAAACTGAATCCAATTTTTAGTGTTTTTGTAAACATCGATACTTGGGGTTTGAATATATATTTTATTGATAACGTAGCAGGTCCAGATATGATGATGACGAGAAGGTTAGAAGTTGGTCTCCTAACAGGTAAATAATTATCTTATGTGCTCGACATGCAAGCTATATTTCTTTTATTTTCTGTTTTATTTTTTGGATGGCGATTGATCTTTGTTTCTTGCTTTTAGTGCTGTGATTGTTTTCGATAATCATCTATTCTGTTATAATGGTAAAGGTTAGGACTGGTGTGCTCAAGCAAACCCCACAAAGAACAAAGCACTACGTTGGTCCTGTTGGCTGGTGTAAGTTGGTGAATTATCCGTCTACAGTATCTTTTTAGTAATGTGTTTTTTTTTTTCATGATTTGTAAGCATCTGATGAACAGTTTTCAATGTACTTAAGATAACAATGTCTGCAGTTAGAGAATGAGCTGTTTCTCATGGTAGTAAATTTTCTGGGTATATTTCTATGCACTTCATCTATCATCGTCTTTAATTTATCAACTAACTATCACAACATAATTATGAAACACTGCATGATTTGCAGTAAATAATTTGGAGAACAAGATAATATAATTTTGATTTGATTTTTAGATAACTGTAACATGGACCAGTGGATATGGAATCATTGAAGCTCAGCCGTTTTTCGAATGAGGTCTAAGAGAATGAGAGTAGAAGCACTCATCGGCTGGAACTGTTTGCAAATATGTGACATCGTTGCAAGCAGTTATATATATGGATGAACCATGCCTCAAGCACCAATGTAATGAGTTAAAAAGTTCCGAACTTATTTTTATAATTAGCATATTAGATATCATTTTTTGAACTTAAAAAGATCCAAATGAAACAGATGAGACCTGCTTCTTTATAAACATATTTTTTGAGACTATAAACCCAATTTGTTGTCTTACGAATTTTGATGATTTTATTGATTTATTTGGATAGAAGTTCAGTTTATTGTTTTACCCATAAATTTACAAGTTGGGTTTATTAGCTTAATAAGACTTGCTGAAGTTAAGGGTGTTTGAGGTAAAAAAAAACTATTTTGTTAATATGTTGCATCCAGTGTTTTATGTCATCCTAAATGTCCTAAAGAATTACCCATTTGATGTAGGGTTGGCTAAGTTGACCCATGCCTACTCTAAATCAAACCATTACAGACTCTTTCTGCCACCAAATCTTACTTTGAAGAAATTTGTTGAATTAGATCTTGGAAAGGAATCAACTTTAGTAAAATTTATTGAAATTAAATTGTGTACAAAGGGTTAAAGGGAAAAGTAGTTTTTCCGTAATTTAGTGGAGCTTTCTGTATCGCAGCAAAGGGTTTGATGACTTCTCTAAATAATATGTTCATCATAAAGACGGGGATCATTATTTCCCTTTCTTTAAGAATTCACTTCATACTATTTTTTATATTGATTCATGTCGTCAAGGTGATTTTTCTTTGTTTTGAATAAAGGCTTTTTTGACTGAATTTCAACTTTTTTAGACAAAAAAGTAACACAGAAAATTGGTCAAGTTAAAGACATGGGTCGGACGGGTAATTCAACTCAACAAAAAAGCGGAGAGCTGAGAAATTCATGGTCACATGCAGGCTGTGTGGTTATTTTACATTGTCAGCTCCACAAAAAACATGAATTTAAAGCTCACATTCTTTTAACAACTTGAATGTGTAGATGCAACACTCCACTCTCACACTTGTCCCCCAAAACAGGATAGGGTCAATCCCAGGTTATCATTTTTAAGCGTTCATGTATTTAGGTTATCTTATATTTGTAGGGAAAACAAAAGTAAAAACATTGTGTGAACTTTTATTTTGCATTTGATTTAAAATCATACGCTATATTCTTAAAAATAATTTTGTAATTTTTAACTATCGAATAAAAGTTAACGTTCATTTATTTTCATTGTTAATGCATTCAATATAAAAATTGGTACGTTTACATCTAATTTTTCATGAACTTATTTATTTTAACGATATTCAAACGTCACGCCTGCCCATCGGGCGGATCCTCAGCACTTTTGAGAATAAGATGGCGTAAAATTTAACCGTAACCAATTCATTGTTGCAATGTGTCTTCATGTGGATGTCCCAAAAGTGGGAAACAAAAAACATTAGATAGCTGATTACTGGCATGCGGATGCTAATTCATCAAAACCATTGTACATTTATATCTTATTATTCGTTAACTAATACCTTCAAGGGATATTTATAACTGATTCCCGCCCATCGGTCGGGCTTCCCAAACAGTATACAATTGCTTGCTGCGGTGTGCTCTAATCTCCACATGTATGTCTGCTCTTCAGTGTTGAGTTTTCTTCCCTGACAAACAATATGCAATTGTCTCAAAATAATTTTCATGTTTAACACATTAACAAAGAAGCCCTACTTAACTAATACCTTACGAGGAACTTTATAAAGTCATGCATGCCCATCAGTTTCCTTTCAAAACCTTTATGTTTCAAAATACTCACCCACATCGGATTTAAGTTTAATTAGAGTATCTTCGCGCGTGAAGATTTTCAGTAAGTAATGAACTTTTAATATTATTAGCGGATTTAAGTTAAGTTAGAATATCTTCGCATATGAATTCGGAATGAACTTTTAAGATTGTTACCGGATTTAACTTTAGTTAGAGTATCTTCGGATGTGAAGAATACTAGTAAGGAATGAACTTTTGAGATTATTAGCGGATTTAAGTTTAGCTAGAGTATCTTCGCATGTGAAGAATGTTAGCAAAGAATGAACTTTTGAGACTATCAGCAGATTTAAGTTTAGTTAGAGATCTTCACGCGTGAAGATTTTTAGTAAGTAATTAAGTTTTAACGTTATTAGCGGATTTAAGTTTAGTTAGCGTATTTTCGCGTGTGAAGAATATTAGTAAATAATGAAGTTTTGAGGTTAGTAGCGGATTTTTGGATTATTTAAGTTTAATAAAATAAGTGGAATGAAGTTTTGATGTTATTCGCAGGTTTGTTGACGATTTAAGTTTATTTAGAGTGTATTCGTGGATGAATTGCAAATTTTGATGAGTTTGTGAAAGGATTTTTGGATTATTTAAGTTCAGTAAAATGGTTAAACATCTCCCTGAAGGAATTAGACGTACGACATATAATAATAATAATAGCCCGCCCAACATATTAGACGAAGGTTTTAGTTATTGGTATGCAACATATGTAATTTAGTATGTTTGTATCTTTATTTTTGGTAAACTTACTTTTTTCAACGATAATCACAAGTCATGCCCGCCCTGTGGGCAGGCTTATATGCCCGGGAGGACTTACAAGTCATGCCCGCCCATTGGGCGGGCCATGACAGCTAGTATTTATATATATATATATATATATATATATATATATATATATATATATATATATATATATATATATATATATATATTATATATATATAGGTGTATGGTTTTTCTTCAAGGGGACTTTCATCAGTACTTGCATAAATATCGTTAGTTGAAATCACCAATCGATCACGGTGAACTTTTCTTAGAGAATAGATCACTACGATTGTTTTACTGACGAATGTCTTGATTCCATTCACCTTGGCCGTGCACATCAGCCGTCCGAATCCCGTTAGGGACAATTATCAATACTATGGATAAAATCCAAGTAAAGACCCACGTCTTAAGGACTCGATTAGTGAAAGGAATCTCCTTGGCGGGATTTCCAGCACTTACACTCTTATACTTTGAGAGTATTATCAGCTTAATGTGAAAATACATCTCTAATCCTTACAAAGGTTGTTCCTGAACTGGATACCCTCAACAAGGCTTACACAGATATACCAAAGTATACCTACAATTTTCAGGTGATCCGCTGAATTATACCGTGTTGGGAATTATAATTTGATGATTACAAAACTACATATGCATAAATGAAGATGAATGAAACAACAGGGACCGAATGTAATATATTAGTTAGCTTCTTGTGAAAGCTAGGTTTTCTTGTAAACCCTATTTATAAAGGGTGTTAGGCGGCATTATTAGACATCCAGAAATGTAGAACTCTCCAATGAGAGTCGAATAGAAATGTGTGTGTGTACACGTTCATTAGTAGTAGTAGTAGGTTTATTATTAGTATTGAATAAAGATGGCGCGCTTGTTTGAATAAATAAACCTTGTTAAACATTATTGATCGTTGTTTGTTATCTGTTGTGCATATCAATGATGTTTGTAAAACATATCCTAGATGGGCTAAACAATTCTTAACAAGTGGTATCAAAGCCATGTTGCTCTCGATATCTAGGATCTACAAGGTTGTTACTGTTGGAGATGGAGTAGATTCGAAGAAATAAAAGCAGATCTGGAAAAGGTTATTGTTGATAGAAGCAGATTTGAAAAGTTTTGAGGTAATCGTTATTTTTATAAAAAGGGTATCGATCTTTTGTTTCTATATGACATCAGAATGAATTCAATTGGTCGGTGATAGCTATTCAATTTATTTTGTTGTCTGATGTTGATCTATTCTTTTACCTAGTACCATATTAAATTGGTCAGTGGTCGATTATTTAATGGGTCAGTCATAGTCAAAGTTGCTGCTGTTGAATATTATTCTTGTCGGTTGTGTGATTGGTTCGCATTTAAAGGGTATCTTCAAACAATTAATTTGTTTGTCGATTATTAATTAAAATTGGGATCATGGATCAAAAGTGATATCACGTGGGGATTCTTGGTATGTGATCAGTCAATTCGTTAAATTGGTTGGTAAAGTTTTAATTGAAGATTCGATTGTGGTACTGATTCGATTGTGGGGACTGTGGTGAATTAATTCTGGTCTGACTTTTCATTAATGCTGATTTTGGTAATTATTAAGTCTGTTCTACACCAGACTTAATTAATTCTGCTCTCAGTGATTATTAATTCTGGTTGTTGACTTAAGTCTGCTCTCATATTTTTTTATACTGCTACCGTACTCAGTTAAGTCTGCTTGGTCTTTGTGTGTACTGCTGGCCTTCGGTGTTAATACTGCTCGATGAACAGTTTGTACTACTAGGGCAGTTTTGGATCGCGAACAGAACTTTATTTTTATGGCTCGTTTTGGGGATTATTTGAAGAAGAAAATTGAATATTGCTTATTTGATGTTGTAGTTGAGTTTCACAGGTGCGTGTTCTTATCATATCTCAAAGTGGGTGTTACACTTTGAAGATAACTTGTTTGTGCGTTAATGCGGTGACAAAGACTTGATGAATCTAGCAAAGGTGTGTGATCTACAAACTAGGGTGCTTAATGCTCATATTTACTATCACTTAAAGGAGTTACATTGTAGTGATCAGTGTCTCATATAGTTGAGGATTTATCAAGAGGTTGCGACCTACTTCTAGTATGAGTTTAGAGCACGTGGATAGTACAAGATATAAGACGTAAGTTTGGGAAATTCAACTTCTTCATCAAATTCGTTATACTCAGTTTTCTTCATCTGTAATCATTTCATAGAGCCTATGGAGTTCGTGATTCAAGAGATGGTAAACATATTGGTTTCAGGGGAAGCTTGTTTGACCATCTACATGCACCACATAAGGGGAAGCATTTTGATTCAAGTTGCATGGAAGACCCCTATTCGATGATTACAAAAAGGGGAAGATGATTGTTTGCAGCTTATCATGTGGTGACATGTTCAAGAAGACCTCAAGGAAGCATTGAAGATTGTTTCATGGAGATAGTTTTGTAATATCAAATAGGGGAAGATTGTTGGGAATTATAATTTGATGATTACAAAAGTACATATGCATAAATGAAGACGAATGAAACAACAGGGACTGAATGTAATATATTAGTTAGCTTCTTATGAAAGCTAGGTTTTCTTGTAAATCCTATTTATAAAGGGTGTTAGGCGGCAGTATTAGACATCCAAAAATGTAGAACTCTCCAATAAGAGTCGAATAGAAACGTGTGTGTGTACACGTTCGTTAGTAGTAGTAGTAGTAGGTTTATTATTAGTATTGAATAAAGATGGCGCGCTTGTTTGAATAAATAAACCTTGTTAAACATTATTGATAGTTGTTTGTTATCTGCTGTGCATATCAATGATGTTTGTAAAACATATCCTAGATGGGCTAAACGATCCTTAACAAGTGGTATCAAAGCCTATAGAGGGACTCTGAGTGCGAAGAAATACAAAAGCCACAAATACACTTTCACTCAAAAACCCTACACAATGTCTGTTAAGGCTGGTGATGATTACTCAAACCATCTCAGTGATGAAGATGTCTCAAACCATGAAGATGATGCATCAGAAACCAATACACCTAAACAACAACAACAACAAAACATCCCTGCTACAACCACTATCTCAAGCATCAAACTCCAAATTCTGAAGAATGAGGAGTATGATATCTGGACTATGGAGATGGAGCATTACCTGGAGTATATTGATAATTATGTATGGAAGGTGATTCAGAATGTAAACTCCAAGAAGAGGGTTTCGGTTGGTAAAGATGGTGTTGTTAGGGTGCTTCCACCAGTATCTGCTGCAGAGATTCATGCTGTGGAGAAGGAGAGAAAGGCAAGAACCATCTTGCTGATGGCACTTCCCAAGGAGCACTTAAGAAGGTTTCGTGGAATGGATGATACTAAGGAGATTTGGGAAGCAATCAGAACAAGGTTTGGAGGGAATGCTAACTCCAAGAAGATGCAGAAAGCTGTTCTCAAACAACAGTTTGAAGCATTCTCTGTTACTAGTTCGGAAGGGTTGGAGAAAGGATATGATAGGTTCCAACATCTCTCTTTGACAGTTGGAAGCTCATGGTGCTACTATGTCTAATGAAGATGCAAATCACAAGTTTCTCAGATCATTGCCAAAAGAATGGTCCAATCTGGCAATGAGCATGAGAATGAAGGTTGATGTTGACACCTTGTCAATTTATGATTTGTACAATAATCTTCGAGTCTTTGAGCATGAAATCCAAGGTGCTTCAAAGGCATCCTCAAGTGCTGCTAATGTTGCTTTTGTCTCCCAAAGCAAGAGCAGTACTAGCAAGGTTAAGTCTGGTGGTTTTAATTCTGGTTCCTATGAAACTTTTTCAAGTAATATGAGAGAAAGAGAAGTTCCTGCTGGTTTTGTCGATGAAGTCATCTACTCACTCTTTGCTAAAAGGTCAGAAGAGAAGGATCTCATTAGTGAGGATCTTGAACAAATAAATGATGTAGACCTTGAAGAGATGGATATAAAATGGCAGATAGCAATGATTGCTCTTAGAGTGAAGAAGTTCTACAAGCAAACTGGGAGGAATATCATATTTGATGGGAAGACACCAGTTGGTTTTAATAAGAAGAATGTTGAGTGCTATAGGTGTCACAACACTTGTCACTTTGCTAGGGAGTGCACAGCAAAAGTGACTACTGATGGGAAGAAGAAGAGAGATTCAGACTCTCAAGAAATAGACAAGCTGGAGAAGGGTCAAATGAGTATGCAGACTTTGGAAGCAGGTGCTGTTAACTGGGGAGAACACACAGATGAGGAATTAGAGCCAAATCATGCATTCATAGCTATTGGTTCCAGTACTGAGGTATCCTTATGTTCTAAAACATGCATTAAATCATATAATAGTCTTAAAGCATTGTGTGATGAAAAATTAAAACAAATAGGTGACCAGGAAGCTCAAATACTTGCTTATACTAATGCTGTTAAGACCTTAGAAGCACAAATTGTCACCTATCAAAAACAGCAATCTGCCTTAAATGAAAAGCTTACATTTCAAGCCAATGAGATTTATGAAAAAGATGAAAAACTTAAAAGATATAGGAGAATTGGAATGAAAGCTTTAAAAAATAAGGAAGAATTGAAGAAAAGAATAGACACATGGAACAATTCCTCTAAAAATCAGTTTAGATTGGTAGATTCTGGTATGAGCTCAACTTGTAAAATTGGTTTAGGGTATGAAATAAAATCTGATAGTGAGATTTTAAGCTATGAGGAAGAAATGGAAAGAACTATGTTCATAAGTAAGGAAGATGATTTTGTTGATAAACCTACATACAATAGATTCATAAAAACTAATGACTTTAAAGGAGTTCCACCTCCATTAAATGGATATTACACTCCTCAACAAAAGGAAGAGCTTGATGAGTCTTTGTTTGTGTATGGTAAAAAGGGACCCCAAATGCCTGAAACCAACTCAGATGATAAATCCAGTGAATATTCTACCTGTCAATCTAATGACAGTGAAGGATCCATTGGAAATGTCTCTGAGCACTCTGAATCAGAACAGCAAAGTGAACCAAAAGAGATGTCTGAGTCTAAATCTGTTAAGAAAAGTAAACTAGTTGTGCCTGCACCAAAAGCTAAAACAGTTGAACCTAGTTGTGTCTCACACATAAAAACTCCTAGGCAACCTGTTAAAAGTCAAGATTCACCCAAGTTTGATAGAAAGAAAAGAGAGCTAGGAAAAAGTTCCTCTTTTGCCCCAAAAAGATGTTTTGTTTGTGGTAGCCTAAGTCATTTAATTAGAGATTGTGATTTTTATGAAAAGAGAATGGCTAGAAAGGTTGAACTTAGGAAACAAAGAAGTGTCAATACTGGTAATGTGATGGCCAAACCAATATGGAATAATGTAAACAGGATTAATCATGCTAATCAATTTGCTACTAGACTAGCACAAGTTAATGCTGGTAGACCATATGTTAATTCTGTTAGGACTAATGTTAATGCTGGTAGGAAGAATGTTAATTCTGTTGGGCCAAAAGTTAATTCTGTTAAGCCCAAAGTTAATTCTGTATATGTTAATCAAGTTAGGCCCAGACAACCAGTTATCAATAGACCACAGGTGAACAAAGCTAATCAAAGAAATTATTTTGCTAAACCACACTCACCTGTGAGGAGAACCATTGGTAAAAATATAGCAAAAATGCCAAATTCTAATGTTGTAAAGGGACATGGGGGGTCTGCTGTTAAGGCCTCAACATGTTGGTCTTGGGATCCATTTCAGAATGAACTTACCTATAAATCCCAAAGCAATAGTGGATCATGTTCATATAAGACATTCAAATATGTTGATCCATAAGGCAGACCCAAGCCTGCACAGGCCTGGGTCCTTAAGAGAAACTAACTTCTCTTCTTTATGTGCAGGATCATCCACTCAAGAACATGGGAGATAGAGGCATATTTGATAATGGATGCTCAGGGCACATGTCTGGTAACAAGGATCATCTGAGAGATTTTGAAGAATTCAAAGGAGGTTCTATTACTTTTGGAGGTAGCAAAGGCTACATTACTGGTAAAGGTAGAATTGTAGTGGGCAATTTAGAATTTGATAATATGTCTTTTGTGAAAGAACTTGGGCAGTTTAACCTTTTCTCAATATCACAAATTTCTGATAAGCAGCATAAGGTGCATTTTACTGAAACTGAATGTTTTGTGTTGACTTCTGACTTTAAGATGCCTGATGAAAGTCAGATACTCCTAAAAGTCCCAAGACAACACAATATGTACAGCTTTGATATGAAGCAACCTGATCCTGCAAAAGGTTTTTCCTGTTTGATTGCAAAAGCCACTATTGATGAATCTAAATTGTGGCACAAAAGGCTTGGTCATATCAACTTTAAGAATCTGAACAAACTTGTGATGAATAATCTTGTTAGAGGGTTACCTTCCAAGGTTTTTAAGAATGACCATACATGTGTTGCATGCCATAATGGTAAACAGCATAGGGGTTCATGTAAGGCTAAATTAGAAAGGACTATCACTAAGCCTTTACACACCTTGCATTGGATCTTTTTGGCCCTACTTCTGTGCACAGTATAAATCATGCTAGTTATTGCCTTGTCATTACAGATGATTGCACTAGGTTTTGTTGGGTATTCTTTATGTCTAAAAAGGATGAAACTACTGGCTTACTTCAAACTTTCATTAGGCAGATAGAAAACCAGCTTAATCATAAGGTTAAGATCATTAGATCAGACAATGGCACAGAGTTTAAGAATAGGAGCATGCTTGAATTTTGTGGTAATAAGGGTATAAAACAAGATTATAGTAGTGCTAGAACTCCACAACAAAATAGAGTTGCTGAAAGAATGAACAGGACCCTCATTGAGGCTGCTAGGACCATGCTAGCAAACTCACTCTTACCAACCAAATTTTGGGCTGAAGCAGTTAATACTGCTTGCTACATATTTAATAGGGTGAGAGTGACTAAGCCTCAGAACAAAACTCCTTATGAGCTTTTATTTGGCCATAAACCAGTTATTAGTTACATAAGACCTTTTGGGTGCCATGTTACCATTCTAGATACTCTTAGTGTGCTTGGCAAGTTTGAAGGAAAATCTGACAAGGGGTTCTTAGTAGGATATTCACTGAGTAATAAAGCCTTTAGGGTATACAACTTAGTGACAAAAAGGGTAGAAGAGACTCTCCATGTTGACTTTCTTGAGGAGAAACCAAATGTAAAAGGAATAGGTTATAGATGGATGTTTGATATTGATTATTTGACTAATTCTATGAACTATATTCCTGTCTCTAAGGAGAATCAAGCTAACCCTCATGCAGGTTCCATAGAAGTAACCAACAATGCAGGTACTCAAGTTACTTCTGATGCAAATGATTCTGAGCAACAAGAGGAGACTGAAGAACTCATTGTTGTTCCTACAACTGTAATCAAGATTTATGCAGCTCATGAAGGCACAAAGAAGTCTTCTACAACCTCAAAGAAGAAGGAGACAGTTACCAAACCTCAAGCACAAGGAAAAGAGGCTTCTCCTACAAAGGTTCAGAAGATTTTCCATCTTTCAGAGATGAAATGAATGCTTTGGCTGACAAGCATCTTTGGAAGAAGGCTACCAGTACTTCCTCACTTAAGTCTGGTAGTGATTTTGTTAATACTGCTGAGCATGATCCTACTCCAACTGAAGTTCTTAATGATTCTGAGATGCCAGAACTTGAAATCTTTGATGAGCCAAATGAAGGGATTTTTTATGGAGCTTTTTATGATAATGAAGGAGTAATCACTAATTTCAACAACTTACCCACAGAAGTGGATGTAAGTCCAGCTCCTACACTTAGGATTCATACCATTCATCCAAAAATTCAGATACTTGGTGATCCTAAGTCAGCAGTTCAAACTAAGTGCAGAAAAAATCTGAAGCTTATGCACTTTTCAGTTTTGTTAAGAAGCAGCAAAGGATCAACCACAAAGATCAACAACATTGTTTGTTTGCATGTTTCCTTTCTCAAAAGGAACCCATCTGAAGCATTAGAATATGAGAGTTGGGTGGAAGCAATGAGGAAGAATTGTTGCAGTTCCAGTTGCAAAAGGTATAGGTTCTGGTAGATCTACCATATGGAGCAAAAGTAACTAGCACAAAGTGGGTCTTCAGAAACAAAAAGGATGAAAGAGGAGTAGTGGTCAGAAACAAGGCAAGATTGGTAGCACAAGAGTACAGACAAGAGGAAGGGATAGACTATGATGAGGTTTTTGCACCTGTAGCCAGAATTGAGGCTATAAGGTTATTTTTTGCCTTTGCATCCTACATGGGATTCATAGTTTATCAAATGGATGTCAAGAGTGCTTTTCTGTATGGCACTATAGAAGAAGAGGTATATGTTCACCAGCCTCCTGGTTTTATTGATCCTGCTCATCCCAAGAAGGTTTATAAAGTCATCAAAGCTTTGTATGGATTACATCAAGCTCCCAAAGCTTGGTATGCTACACTCTCCAAATTCCTTGAGGAGCATGGGTACAAGAGGGGTGTTATTGACAAGACCTTGTTTATTAAAAGAAACAAGAAAGATATCATTCTAGTGCAAGTCTATGTAGATGATATCATTTTTGGATCCACAAAAAGGTCTTGGTGTGAAGAATTTGAGGCATTGATGAAAGGAAGATTTTAGATGAGTTCAATGGGTGAGCTCACATTCTTTCTTGGACTGCAAGTGAAGCAAAAGGAAGATGGGCTTTTCATTTCTCAAGACAAGTATGTTGCTGAGATGCTGAAGAAGTTTGATCTTGCAAATATGAAGACAACAGTCACACCAGTGGATAACAAGGTGCCATTAACAAAAGATGAGGATGCTGATGATGTGGATGTGCACCTATACAGATCCATGATAGGTTCTCTTATGTATCTAACTGCCTCTAGGCCAGATATTATGTATGCAGTTTGTGCTTGTTCTCATTTTCAGGTTACTCCCAAGACTTCACATCTTCATGCTGTGAAGAGAATCTTTAGGTATCTAAAGAGCAAACCCAATTTGGGCCTTTGGTATCCTAGAGAGTCATCTTTTGACCTGGAAGCCTATTCAGATAGTGACTATGCTGGAGCAAGTCTTGACAGGAAATCCACAACTGGAGGTTGTCAATTTCTTGGTAGAAGGTTGATTTCCTGGCAATGCAAGAAGCAGACCATTTTGGCTACATCAACAACTGAAGCTGAATATGTAACTGCTGCAAATTGTTGTGGACAAGTCTTATGGATTCAGAATCAGATGCTGGATTATGGTTTGAACTTTATGAATACTATAATTCACATTGATAATTAAAGTACTATCTACATAGTTAAGAACCCAGTGTATCACTCTAAGACTAAACACATAGAAATAAGGCATCACTTTATAAGAGATTGCTTTGAAAAGAAAGTGATTAGGGTGGAAAAGATACACACAGATTTTAATGTGGTTGATTTATTAACCAAAGCTTTTGATGGACCTAAGTTCAATTACTTAGTGGTTAATATTGGAACGGTAAACCCATAGCTACATTTAAGGGGAGGTTACATTTAAGGGGAGGTTAAAGGTATAGTTTGTATAATAGTACAAGTATTAAGTAGAGTTAATTCTGGTAGAAGTTAAATCTGGTAGCTTTAGAGTTAATTATGGTAGTTAGTATGAGTTAATTTTGCTAGCAACAAAATAGGATTGTATATTTTCTTGGTTTTTAGACTAATTTTTCTAGGAAAAGCATGGATTGGTGGTGATTCGAAGCTTTGTTAATGATTTTCATGTGTGTTTATCTGGTATTTTCGTTAATTCTGGTGGGTTGATGGTTAAGTCTGGTTGACCATTTTTAAGTCTGGTAGTGTTAAAATGTAATTAATTTATTACCGTTAGGTCTGGTCGTACATTTAATGAATTTTCCTGTTTAAATAATAACATTACTATTTTTTCGGGAAAAAGAGGTATTTATGGATAAAATTTGATTCATTTTCATATTTATCCATTATCTACTTCTAATTTTAAAACTTTCAAATTTACGGCCAATATAAATCTGTTTTTAACAACCATTATTCAAACCCTAACACGATTGTCAACCAGCACTTACAAACCATCTTCTTATGGCTCAACTCAAGTATTGTGACAAGCATAATCAAGTGGGTTTCTTGAAGAAACCAAACAAGAGTGAAGGTTTCGAACAGATAGTTGATTCCTTGAAAGGCTCTCATCTCAGGTATGCCTTGACCCATAATCCAACTATATATGATTCCCTAGTCAAACAGTTTTGGGGGACTGCTACCTCCGAAACTCTTGCTGATGGGACTCTAAATTAAAGGGCAACCATTGATAACCATGAATTTTCAATAACTGAAGCATCCATTAGAAGTATTCTTAAATTAGATGATGCTTCAGGGGAAACAATGTTATCAAATAATATGATTTTAGAGGGTATGCGTAACATTGGATACCCTGCTGATGGTAGTTTTACATTTTGGAAAAGTAATTTTTCACCACAGTGGAAGTTTTTAATCCATCATTTGCTACATTGCCTAAGTCCCAAGAGTGGTGGATGGGATCAATTTGGAAGCAATATTGCTTCTGCTTTGTTCTGTCTTTCACTTGGAAAGACTTTTAACTTTTCCAAATTAATTTTTGATGGCATGGTAGCAAATGTGAAAAGTAACCATAAGTTTTTAATGTACCATCGTTTTCTACAAATGGTGTTGGACTTTGAGACTGAAAACAAAATGCAGACTTATTTGTGTATAGCCTTTAAAGATAAAATCTTTAGTAACATGAAAAGGGATTTTACTGGGGCTCATAGACCATTATTGCCTGCTATGTTGCATGCTACTACTAACATTGCAGGTACATCATCAACTGGAAGAGTTGTCCACTCCCCATCACGTACACATGAATAGTCTACAGATGTCCCAAGATCACCTACACCACAACCAAGGTCACCTACACTAGATCCCAGGTCACCTACACCACAATCCAGATCACCTACACAACAACCTAGATCAGCTACACCCACACCACCTCCACCTCAGGAATCCACTTCAATGACTTTGAATGATCTTCTAAAGCTAGCGCCTACATTGGTTACAAGGATTTCTAGATTGGATAAGGCAAATCAAACCATGGCCAATGCCATTGTCACCTTGGTCAGAAAGGTCAAGAAGATGGAAAATGTTATGAAAGACAAGGGGGTTGATTTTAGTGATCAAGAGGGGGCTGAAGATGAAAATTCTTCCAAACAGGGGAGGAATTTGGATGAAGAACAAGCATTTCAGACTCCTGCTCAAGCTAAATCTGCTAGTGGTACTGAGATTAGTCCAAAAGGATTGGAAGCAACAGAAACTCTAGCCTAGTCTCTTAGTAAAATTCAACAAAGGAAGAAGAGAAGGCTAAAGAGGAAGCTGGTGATTGAGGAAGATAAGTCTGGGGATATTGATAAGTCTGGTGACAAGGTTAGTTCTGATGGTGTTAAGTCTGCTGGTAAAGATAAATCTGATGTTAATTCTGGTAGTGATAAGTCTGATCAAGTTAAGTCTGCTGATGAGAATAAGTCTGCTGGTACACAAAGGGAAGGAAAGCAGATACTGGTAGAAACTCCTGAGCCAAAAAAATCTAAGAGGCAACAAAGAGAGGAGGAAGCAAGCTTAGTTGAGATTGCTAGAATTCAGGCTGAAGATGCAGCTAAAAAGGCTAGACTTAAATAAATTAAAAGACAAGATGAACTACTGGTAAAGAAGCTGCAAGAAGCTGAGGATGATCCACTCATGTCTATGATCAAGGATGATGATGAATTAAGAACAAAGTTGGAGGATCTAAAAGCTATTGAAGGTATGACAACTGAGTAGAGAGCTAAGCAACTTGCAGACTTCATCAATGCAAGAAGGGATTCAGAAACCTTTGGAGATTTCATGGAGAAGATTAAGCTGACACAAAAAAAGAAGAGTGCTGCCAGTACTACAAAGAAACTCACCAAGCAGCAAAAGATGTCTGATATGAAGATTTATTTGAAAAACATGATGCATTCTACCTTTTAACACATGAGTGAAAAGTCTTATGAAGAGATTAAAGGAACGTACCTCAAAGCATATGAAAGAGATCAAGGTTACAAGCCTATTGACTATGAAGATTCCATTAGAAGAAGCTTCAAAAGACAAAAGGTGTCTGAGGTAGAATAAGTGACTGAAAAGGTATCTGAGGTTGTAAAGGAAGAGACAGAAGTCAAAAAGCCCATTATAACCTGGACTAGAAGAAAGAGAGCAGCTAGGAAGGGTAAATTAGGTTCTAATAAGGATGTACAAGAGGAAGAAGAACCCTCTTCTGAGGAGTTTACCATAGGTTCTATTCCTGAAAGTTCAGCTCAACCTGCTAAGATTGTCAGTTGGAATATCATCAAAACTAGTAAGAGAGGAGCTTATCAGATAATCAAGGAAGATTATACAGAGGTTGTGTATGTAAATTTTCCAGGTTTATTAAATGATTTGAGCAGAGATGATTTAAAAGAGTTGTACAAACTGATGATGATCAAATATGGTGATAACAGACCTGAGGAAGAGTTTGAAAGGGTTATTTGGGAGGACTTAAAGACTATGTTTGATCTACCTTCTAGGACTGACAAGATTTGGAAGCTGCCATTTTAACAAGAGATAGTAAGATGGAGGTATTTTGATAGCTATCAGGTTTATTGTTTGACTAGGCAGAGTGCTTATATATACATGTTGACAGAAGTTGAATATCCTTTACATCTAAGGGTATGCAAGGAGATGCCAGAAAAGAAGCTTCTGGGTTATAAGGATGATGAGGTATGTAATCAATTGTTGGAATTAATTGAGAAGCAGTCTCAAAAGGAAGCAATTTGGGGTGTTTGAAAGAATTTTCAAGTTGATAAGTAGGATTATTGGAACTTCCTACTTAGTGAAGGTGCTTTGCACTAACACAACAAATGGTTATCAGTCCACCATGTCTAATCCACATAAGGACTGGCTAATCCAAAGCAAATGGCTCTGGTAAAGATACCTCAAATCCGTTTATGGCTGACAATTTGCCAAAAATTGTATGGTAATCAACTCACCATATCTGTGATAGTGAAGAGTTGGCTAGCCCACAAGAGAATGGCTTGTGGTAAAGGCTGTGGAAATCCATAATTGGTTATCAATTCACCAAGGTGAGGTCTGCATTCCACCAAAGAATTGGCTAGTCCAAAAGCAAACGGCTTTTGGTAAAGACAATACAAATCCGTTGATAGCTGATGATTTGCTAAAAATCATACCATGGTTTTACACACCAAAACATTGGCTACTCCAGAGTTAATGGTCATCTGGTAAAGAGAAATCAAATCCATTAATTTTCAATGATTCACCTCTCACAGGAGTTAACACACCTGGAAGTGATGAGAATAGTATGAAACTTTAAGAATTGATGTACAAATAGTCAATGTTGCTGCACAAGATCTGATGGTATGAAGATTGATGATAAAGGATGCTGCAAAAGATAAGATACGATGATTTGAAGAGCTGAAGTTCAAAATAATTCCAAAAGATTAGAGTTCAATCCTCAGGAAGCTTATCAATGAAGAAACTTGAAGTTCATGGAGCATGAAGATCAAGTTAGGGGATGATTGTTGGGAATTATTTGAAGAACAAACTTAAGTCTGCTGGTATACTTGTTAAGTCTGTTAGTATTAATCAAGTCATAGTTAAGTCTGCCAGTACAAAGTCAAGTCTGGCAAGACATATTTACATAGTTAGTACTGTTTAGCCGTATTTAGTTAAGTCTGTTTATGTTTAAATAGCAAAGTTAGTTAGCTATAAGTTAGGAAAGGATACGGATGAATTAGTTATCTTATTAGAAGATATGTTTATCCTTTCACACGTTTTGTATCTTTAGGGTTTCCTAAGAGTATAAAGGAACCATACGGCATTATGACATTGTACGACATTGTGATTGAAAGATTAATAGAATTACGAAGTTAGTTAATTGTGTTCTTCATTGTTAATGTTAAGATTCCGCATTAACAATCAATAACCTGTTAAGAATTTCTCACTTAGATCAATTTGGATTTATTCAAGTTGTCTATTAAGTAACACAGGCTACTTAGATCCATAACCGGTGGACCAACAAGATATGCACAGGGGCCGAATGCATAAATGAAGATGAATGAATAAAGAAACTTATACAACTTGTTTCATTCGTCTTCATTTAACATACCGAAGTATCACTCCACGACTGTAGACCGTTTGAGACATAGTAACCACTATAATATGTAAGGCAAGATCTGAATATCTCATAAAGACTCTTATACAACTTGTGTCCTTTTTGGCGAACACAAGTGTATGCATAGTAAGTGTATCCTAAGAGATTTTTTGATGAATCTCATGGCTCTAGACTCGATTACATGCGTTTTGTTTTTAGTCATCGGAGTAATGAAGCTGAGGGCCTCTTTTTTAATATCAACACATCTCGAAGTGAGAGGTCGATAGATTATGCAAGGTTCTCTGTGAGAAATGAAACAAATATCTTTTAAGAGATACCTGAGTAGCTAGGAGGGGTTGTGCAGCGTGTCACTGGGTCTATGACGTCTTGTCTTCAATATCGGTATCATTTTTGTGATAATTGATAGTAGATGTATTGACCTAGTTTCTGTCCTAAGTTTTCATGGAGGGCTATTTCTTTTCACCCTTTCATAAACTTTTCTTTTTAATTCTTCAACCCTTTCTTTCTCCTTTCATCACTTTACTCCTTTTTTTTTCAATCATACCTAAGGACTTCTAATTCTAATCTATTGGAATTGTCCTTGGGTAGATCCCTCTGGCTCTGGCGGATCATAGGACATAAACCTAACCATAATCACCTTATTACTCCATGATTATCCTAGGTTCATTGATCACATGCCATATTTGTGAAAAATATCTCAAAGTATTTAAAATTATAAAACACATTTTTGTTACCACTTTGAGAGTTTGCCTTTTCAGAAATACTCCCCCTTCACATGTGCTTATATGCTTTAAAGTTAAATTTGCACATGTTGGGTAGAGTTTGCAATTTTGAATTGATCGATTTTCATTGAACATGATCGATTTGAGACACGCTTACATCACTAGTTAGACTAGTTTGAAATTATTACCCGTCCTGTTCAAGTTCAAAGAAAGTCTCTTGAGATGGTACGTTCTACTTAGACAAGTCCTATTCGAGACACGCTTACATCACTAGTTAGACTAGCTTGAAATTATTACCTGTCCAGGACAAGTCTTTTCGATTACTGACATTTAAGCTTTGTCAATTTGTTTGTTATATCTGAGTCAAGTTCATTTGAGATTCAACTACAATCTTTAAACAATTTGATCACATTTTAATCACGTCTTCTCCCCCTCAAAAATAGCATATTCGTGATATTTCGAACAGAAATTTTAAAATCAATTAAGGGTTTGGAGGGAGTTATCTTTTTGAAGTATGAGTTATGTACTAAAAATGTACATAAATCTTTTTTTAAAAACGAGTTTTTGTTTGAAATCTTTTCGTTTGTTTATACTCGAACATTTTGAAAATGATTTCATTTTTTAAAATACGAGTCCTAATCTGAAATAATCATAAGTCGTCATTTAAGTTTGGGTTTCATACTGAAGTATACGAAAGCCATAGTGAAGAAAATTTTGAGAAACGACATGTTTTAGAAAACATTTTAGTAAAACTCTCGCTCAAGCATCTGTATATGTACGTATCATTGTTGAATAACATTTCAAGATACGTACAGAATATCGATTATACGAGAGAAATGTCGTGAGAAGAATATTTTGGATTTTTGGATTTTATATTGTTTTTGCATTTTTGAAGATTTTCTATTTTTGTATTTTGTTTTTGTTGGTTTTTCAAATTTTGTATTTTGTTTTTCAAAAATATTTACAGCGAAGCTTTTTGAAATAATTTTTCAAAAATACTCGAGAAGACGTTCTAGCTCCCCAGGAGTTAGGATTCGCATTCCAATCCGTCGAACTAAATCTTCAAACCTTTCTTTTGGAAGGGCTTTAGTAAATAGATCAGCGAGTTGGTAATTCGTCTTCACAAAAAATAATTCAACAGTACTCTCTTCAACGTCTTCTTTGATGAAGTAATAGCATACTCTAATATGTTTGGTCTTCAAGTGTTGTATTGGATTGCACGAGATGGCTATGGCACTTTTCGAGTCACAATATAAAGGTATTCTATCGAAAGTAAAGCCATAATATGTGAGTTGTGTCCTCATCCATAGACTTGGGCACAACACGCAGATAGAGACACATACTCGGCTTCTGCGGTTGATAATGCAGTACAATCTTGTTTTCTTGGAGACCAACCTACTAGCTTTTCACCCAAAATTTGTGCTCCTCCTGGTGTGCCTTTTGCTGTAACTTCACACCCTGCGTGATCCGCATCTGAAAATGTTATTAGTTTAATCTCAGAATCCTTCAGATACCAAAGTCCCATGTTAATGGTTCTTCGTAGGTACCGAAAGATCCGTTTAACCTCTTGGAGGTGATGCTCGGTAGGCCTTGCCTGAAACTGTGCTAATAAGCAAACAACAAAATGAATATCGGGTCGACTAGCAGTAAGGTACATGAGAGAACCAATCATGCTCTGATATTTCGTCAGATCGATGGGTTTCCCAAATAAATCAGCACAGATTTTTGGTGAAGTGACCATTAGTGTACCAACAGAATCACAATTTTCCATACCATGTTTTTTCAAAATCTCAATTGTATATTTAGCTTGATTAATAAAAATACAACGAGGGGATTAATGTATTTGTAAACCAAGAAAAATTTAAATTCCCCCATCATGGACATCTCAAATTTGCTTTTCATGAAATTTTCAAAATATTTTGAATGATTCGGATTAGTAGACCCAAAGATAATGTAGTCCATGTAAATCTGAACAATCAAAATGTCATCTTTATATTTTCTTGTAAACAAGGTAGAATCAACAGTTCCTTTGGTGAAATTGTTTTTTATCATGAAAGATGATAGTTCGTCATACCACGCTCTTGGAGCTTGTTTTAAACCATAAATGGCTTTCTTTAGCTTGTAGACGTAGTCTGGATGTTCCCTGTCAATGAATCCTTCTTGCTGACTCACATATACTTCTTCTTTCAGAGTTCCATTCAAGAATGCCGTCTTGATGTCCATCTGATATACTGTGATATTTTTGTGAGCTGCATAGGCTAAGAAAATCTAGACTGCTTCAAGTCTTGCTAGTGGTGCGAATGATTCTTCGAAATCTATCCCTTCTTCCTGTCGGAATCCTTTAGCTACGAGATGAGCTTTGTTGCGAATTACAGTCATTTTTTCATCCTTTTTGTTCTTCCATAACCATTTGAGATCAATAACTAGTTTGTCAATAGGTCTTGGAACTAATTACCAACTATCATGTAAACGGTATTGAAGAATTTCTTCCTGTATCGCTTTTATCCATGCGTTTTCTGCCATTGCTTCCCGAATGTTCTTTGGTTCTTTGAGGCTTATTGAGCAAATGTAGATGCACATTTCGGGGTCTGTGGCAAGTTGTCTTCTCGTCTGAACTGGTCTTGAAGATTCACCAATAACTTGTTCAATTAGATGGTCTTTTGTCCACTGGAGTGTAGAAGGGTACCTTGGGTTTAACGTATGTGTGTTAGATGGTTCTTATAACCTTAAAGATGATTCTGCTGAGTCCATTGAAAATGGGTTTTTGAACACATCTTCTTCTTCTAACGCATCATCGTTTTGATTATGTTTTGGTTCTTCTTGAAATGGTGTGTTTTGATTTTGCTCATCAACTCTTGGTAGAACAATTTCAAGAATTGGAGTTTCTGGAGTAGATGTAGATGAGGTTGAGGGAGTTGGTGCGTCATCTTCGATTGTAGTAGATGCATCTTGTGGTTGTGGTGGTAGTTGATGGATTTGAGCGGGTGCAGCAGAATGATGTTGTGATGCATTTGTCGAAGTTCCACCATAGTATTCATTAAACATTAACTCGAAGAAATTTTCCAGTTCTTGTTCTGAAGGTTTGTCAGTGGTTGTTGATTGAGCTCCTTGAGGTACGATTCCGGAACTAATGTGTCCAGAAGTCTGCGGTTTTGGTGCGGGTCCTAATCTGTTTTGATTAGAAGCCATTGGGTTATGCACGGGTTCTAGAGCGAGTCTCTCAGAAGCCATTTGTGAAATCTAGTCAAACTTCACATTCATCATCTCCATTATCCTTTTTTTTCTTCTATTATACACCCGGAATGCCCTCGCGTTTTCAGAGTATCCAATGAAGATTCCAATATCACTCTTAGCTTACAGCTTCCCCAGATCTTCTCTGTCGTTTGTTTGATAACAAAAAGTTCCAAACACGTAAAGGTAAGAGATATCAGGTTTCCGATTGTTCACTAGCTCATATGGTGTTTTATTGAATCTTGGATGGATTAGGGAACAGTTTTGAGTAAAACAAACAGTGGAAACAGCATCAGCCCATAAGAATAGTGGTGAACTAGAATAGATCAGCATAGTGCAAGCAGCTTCTACAAGAGTTCGATTTCTTCTTTTAACTATCCTATTTTACTGTGGAGTTCTAACAACGGATGTCTGATGTGAGATGCCATCATCTTCAAAATAAGTTCTTAACTCCTGAATTGTGAATTTTGTGCCGTTGTCTGTTCTTAGAATTTTTACCGGAGCTTGAAGTAGGACTTGAATACGCTTTAGAAAGGTGATGACGACGTCTTTTGATCTCATAAAAATTACCCATGTATATCTTGAATAGTCATCGACGATGACAAGAATATACTTCTTTCCGTTTATGCTTTTAACTCTCATTGGGCCACATAAGTCTATGTGCAACATGTGCAACTTAGCTTCTGAACTAGGTACGGTTTTGGGTTTATATGATGCCCTTTTTCTTTTTCCAAGTTCACAAGATGGACAAAGGTGTTCCTTGGTGTACTTGAACTTAGGGAGTCCGGTGACGATGTTATCTTTGGTTAATTTGTTGATGCTGTCAAAATTGAGATGTGATAATCTTCTATGCCACAGCCAGGACTTTGTTCCAGATGCTCTTATCATAAAAAAAAATTGGTGATGAATAGGCCATATGGTTGATGTCGATAACATATAGGTTGGTGCCACGGTTTCCAGTTAAGAGATCATCACCAACCAAATTTCTGACAAAGCACATGTTCTCCTAAATGCAACCTCTAAATCTGTATCACAAAACTGCCCAACTGAAAACAAATTGTGTCCCAACCCTTCGACATAGTAAACTCGAGTGATCAAATAATTCCCAAACTGAAGATCTCCATAACCCAGAATAGCTGCTACATGATTATTTCCAAAGCATACAGTTCCCATGAATTTCCAGACAAAATTAATCAATAGCTTTAGGTTCCCAGTCATGTGCTTGGAGCAACCCGAGTCGATGATCCAAAGACATATTTTGATAACTTGCGAAGAACAGAAGAGTTTGTATTTGGAAACCGTTTTGAATTTGGTTCCATGGGGTTAGGGGTAAAATTTGGATCACACTCATAGAAATTTCTACTGGTTCAATTTGAACAACTTTCAATTTGCCATTCTGGAGTATGAACTCTCTACCCGTTGGTTTCCATACACAATACATAATATAGTTCCTAGGCATTTGACTACTAGTGGTTGACCTAAATCATGCAATTAGTCTTCTTATTGATCTAGATCTAGCACTAGTTCCTTTTCGAACATTTTTTTGTTCAGGCGTAATAGGCACATTTTTAAAAACATAATCATCACAAACATCATTAGATAAACATTTCTTGCATATTAAACAAACAGAGTCATTACATGCATTAGAAACAGTACTTTTGATATTACATTCAGATGACATATGTCTCTTATTACAAAGCGGTAAATTCCTAGGGAGTTCTTCTACTTCTTCAACTTTATTATGGCATCTACTCTTAGACAAAGGCAAGACTCTATTGTTCCTTATATTGCTCCTAGTTTGTAGTATGCTGCTCCTTGAGGTGCTTTCTAATCCTGTAGAAGGTAAGCCACACGCATTAGGATTCATATTGTTGTCCTTAAAAGTTGTTGTAGCATTCCTAGACTCTTTAGGATTATCTTTTATGCTCTTGTCGTTTGTCCCATATGTTGTAGATGTGGAGGCAGATGCAATAGTGGGACGAATCCTATAAAGGCCAGGTGCTATCACTTTTGGTTTTTCAAGAACCACTTTTCCTTTATCAACATTTGTTTCTTTTTGTTTCGGTAAGGGTTGTGGAGTGACTGGTTTTGTCAAATCATTGTTCACATCGACTTTTGGAACAGATTGAGAAATCGACATTTTTGGTTTAACAATCGGTTTTGAAGTATTTGGTTTGTCCGAAGTCGATGGTTTTGCAAACTTAGTATCCACGCCCTCCCCTTTTTGGCCTTCTAGCTGAGCTCTCAAAAGATCATTTTGTGCTTTCATGTCCTTATAGGCATGCTCATATGACAGTTTGTCATACTTACATTCCTCGGTTTTTCAATCAAGTTGTTTAGAATATGACACGTTTTCTTTTTCAAGTTTTACAAGAGCATTTCATATTTTGAAACAATTTCAGAGGTCTCAGCTCGCAGTCTTTCATCGTCTTCAACATAATATGTTTGTAAAATGATGGACATAATATCAGTGGACAGAACCGCTTCTAAGAGAGAATCATTTAAATTTTCCAAAACATTGATTTGCTCAATAGATTCATTAGCCTTCTTTATCAGGGATTTTTTGTCCTTGACAAAGTCAACTGTTTCAGTTAAAGATGCTTTTTTCAAAATGAATTACTCGAGCATTAATGTTTTTAATTTGAGGAGCAAATTCACTTTCAGGAATCTTTTTCAGTTGAAGATAGACCGTTGAATTCCAATTATTCTCAGTTAGTCTCATTTTAGATTCTAAATTCGTTTGAAGTTACCCAATTTTGGTTTTAATATCATCAGGAAATCCTCTGGCAGAACTTATGTTAAAAGTGTTGTTTGTGGATATGTGTTCCATTTTTGAAAGAGATTTGGAAATAACTAATGGTTTAGAAACTAGTTTTGAGATGCCTCGATTTTTGGAAAACTCAGATGTTTGTTTTTGTGGAACAAAAGTAATTCCAGAAAGTTTGTTCAGTTTGTTGTAATCAATTGATTTCTGGTCTGGATTCTTTTGTTTCATTTTGGTTTGACTCTCTCCAGCAAGTTCTGTCATTTCCACATAATCACGAAAATAGAAGGATCATGTTTGGTATATATAACATTTCCATTGTATAAAACATTCTGTTCTTTCTGAGCTTTCTTGAGATTGCAAAAAGTTTTGTTACCTAGAGCCATTTTCAGTTTTGTAAGGTAAATCAGATCAGTTTGACTAGTAATCATATGAATTGTTTGACTTGAATGACCCCCAGTAAGTTTTCAAGTTTTTCGATCATATGTTCTGACTCTATGATTTCGTCTAAAAGTTATCTTCTTTCTTTGCAAAGTCCTTTTTCAACTCATCCCATTCTTTTTCAAGATTGGTATAAGCTGTTTGTTGTTTTGAAAGTTGGTTTGTTAAATCAGAAATTTCTTGTTTTAAAGAGTTGATGGTTTTTGTTGAACTAATTTGAAGATCATCAAATTTGGTTTGCAATTGCATATCTTTAACAAGTAACTTCTTATAACCAATTTCAAATTCTGACTCTTGAAATTTTTTTCATTTTCCTTGTATCTCTCAAGCTCAGCGGTCAATTTATCATTCGCGGCCTTAACATCGCGATTGACTTTTTTCACTGTCTCAATTTCAATGCTACAATTATTCAATAATGATTCAAATAGAGCTCGTGTTTCCTCATCATTCTCAGCATGCTGTGAAACTGAGCCTCCACTATGATTCATATCTAGAGTTGCTGAAGGAATATTGCTACTACTCGGCGTATCCAGGTATGTATCATAAGTGGGTGCTGGAGTCTCAGAATGATGTTGCTCATGAGGAGACATATCAAATATATCATTATCGTGGCATGTATTGAAGGTTGGCACCTCAGAGAGTGCATTGGTGTCATAAACAGGAGGTGTGTCAGAATCCGTGTTGTACTTAGCCTCCTGAAGATTTGCCATAAAGATGCAGTTTGAATTGATATCCTTTCGATATTCCATTTCATCCATGAGAGCCATAAAATCATTTTCCTCAGCTTACAACTGAAACCCTGCTTCTTTCTTTTGAGATAATAGCAAAGCTTTTTGCAGATACGCTAAGTCCTTTTTTTGGGCTTAGTAGGACAGTTCCTTGCAATATGACCTACACCTTGACAATTGAAGCACTTCATCGAATTACCCTGATTCACATTTCCATAATTCCCAACAACTGGAGCTGCCACATTCCCAATCTGATTATCCAATGTTTGATGCCCAACATTCTGACCCCTCTGATTTCCAACAAACTGACCCATCTGATTCCCTGCATACTGACCCAACTGATTCCCTGCATATTGTCTTTCATTCTGCATATTTTGATTGCCCATGTGAAATCTAGTAGCATATCCCTGATAATTCCCAATAACTTCAACCATTTGTCCTCCTTGACCCATATTGAAACTCGGCTAACCAATCGGCTTATTGCGAGTGTTCGATGAAATCCTTTGGTTGTTGTTTGTTGGTGTAGAATAGCATCCTTGGAATGCCTTTGTCAAATAAGCAAATGCTTGAGTCAAAGCAGCAGTAGATTCATCATTGTCATTGAACTCTGGTTCTTGGAATTATGGATATTGTTGTTGTGGAATAACATGTTGTTGTTGTGGGTAGAATTGTTGTTGCGGGATGACAGTAGTTGGTTGTGGAATGTATTGTGATTGCATGTATTTGTGAGTGGAAGAAGATGATGGTTGATGTGGTGTGTTCACTAGTAAAGGTGTTGGTGTGTTAGCAATTAATGCGAGAGGATCATGCTTTTTAGTGAGTAATTCTGCCCTGACTTCATTTGCCTCAGCTTGGTTCTGCTTTAAGAAGTCGTATAACTGATCATAGTTAACTTCATGCAAGTTCTTTGTCTGATAAACAATGGTGACGTATCTTCCCCATTCTGGTTGTAACTCGTTCAGAAACTTAGTGTTGTTAGCTATGTTCTTTTGTGTAAGGTTGTGTCTGGCTAAGTCAGTCATGATCTCATAGAACCTGTGATAGTACGATTCTATTGATTCACCAGCAATGGAAGTGAATTTGTGTAGTTCCTTGAGCAATTGTGTTTCCATTTCCTACTTTTCGATGTATGTCCCGTACATTAACCTCTGGACTCTTTCTCATAATGCATGAGCACTGCCTTCGCTATCCACAGTTGCATAAGTTGTTTCAGGTAGACCAAGAACGACGAGATGAAACGCCTGATCATCAGCTGTAATTTGTTGTTTGTCTTCCTCAGTGTACTCAGCCTCAGTCTAATCTCTATAGAATGGTTGTACTGGGGGGTGCCATTAAGATCTCTAGGGTTGAGGACTTGTCGTGGTTGAAAGGGTCCTTCCAAAACGGAATTGACAAGAAGTTTTCCATTTGGTTTGCTCTTAAGATAGCACATCATACGACTAACCCACTATGAGTATCCACCCTTTGACAGCATGGGAGGATGGTTTTCAGCACCGGTTGCATGGATGTCTTGTTGAGTTTCCATTAATTAAGGTATGTATGATAAAGTTGATCTTGGATCAGTTCAACGATATAGGAGTTGTGTTTGATGAAAGTTAAGTTTAGTTGTTGTAGTGAAATTTTGGTCTTAAAAACGTAAAATCATCGATAACTTCTTTCCGGAGCGATTTCAGGCTTCAAAAATTTCATTACCCTACATAGTGGGGTAACCTCTTAATATTCAGGCTATAATGGTCATTTTGGCACGTATTTCGCTGAAAACGGAGTTACGCTTCAAAAGTTATGGTCGTTTGAAGTTTTGTCGTAAAAAGTCAAAAAAAAGTCAACTTTGAAGGTTCAATTGTGATATCCCAGTTCCAAGTTCGATGAATTTGACTTTGTAAGTTCGATAAGGTTGACTTGTCCAAGTTCGATGAGATTGACTTTGCAAGTTCTATGAAAATTCGATGAAAACTGAAAGTTCTATGAAACTGCAAGTTCTATGAAACTGCAAGTTCTATGAAAAGGCAAGTTCTATAAGATCTATCTAACTTATACAAGCTAGAAGATTTTCCTTTAGTAGAAGTATTTCACAAGCTAATACAAGCAAGGAAAGTACTGAGTAAACCCCAAATCATGTTGAAGAAGTGTCGTTGATGAAGTTCGATGAGACCCTAAACTTACAAGTTCGATGGACCCTAAACTTTACAAGTTCGATGACCCTAAACTTTACAAGTTCGATGATCCCACAACACAAATTCGATGAACCCTTAAGGACAAGTTCGATGGATTACCAAAATCTTCAAAAAAACACATTTTTTCACCAGATTTTTAGTTCCAAAGCGATTCTTTTGTTCAAAACACTTCAAACACACTTAACTTTCAAGAAAGTTTAAACCTTTAACGATTATAACATGATTTTAGGAAGTTCAATAAGTAGCCAAACTTTCAAAACGGTACGAACCAACCTTTTAGATGAATTATATGCTATCTTTTTGCCAAATCTCACTAATAAGCACTAAAACTATCAGAAAGACAACAACTTTTAACCTAACAAACGTAAAAATCAAAGCTTTTTATAGAAAAGCACACATTTTTATGTAGAAAAACGCAACTTTATCTATGCTTTAACCAAAAAATGAAACACAAACTCTCTTAAATCATTGTTAGGCTCTAATACCAATTGTAGGACCATAAATTATCAACTCTATCACGTATATTAAGCTCGTATTAGGTGACAACAAGATATATGTATGTGAACTTAGAGAGAGAAAGTAGAGAGAATGAAGAGAGAAATTTTATTAATAAAACATGTTGATGCAAATAATGTTCTAAAAACGTTATTTATATCTTTTGATAACTCTACGTTTTGATGATAACAAAATGTGAAAACACTTTACGTCAAAATTAACGTAAACAAGTTTTTAGTCGAAATATCATGTTTCTATGTAAATCACTCTAGGTATGAACAAACAAATTTACAACTTGACAAATGATCAAAGAAGTGAATTTGTGTTTCAAACTTCACATTTTTAATGTGATAAAACATTTTTCAAAAATCTACCTCACAAGTTATTTTTGAATTATAAAGAAATATTTTATTGGAAAAATAAGTTTAAAAATCATAACATCAATTTTCCCCCCAAAATCAGCTCCAAACTTCCCCAAATAAACTTTCACCACTAAAAACAAAAATTGGAGCGTCCTTGTCTGGAACGGTACCACTAAATTTAGTGGTACCATGTGGTATTTAGTGGTACCGTGTCCCTATAACGGGCAAAATTTTTCAGCCTATAAATACCAGCCCTCTTCACAGTTTTTGAGCATCCTTTTTCTCACACAACTTTCTGAGTTTAAAACTCTTATCACATCTTCTCTCCTTTGATCATTTAGTTTAGTTTTTTTTTTTTTTTTTTTTTTTTTTTTTTTTTTTTTTTTTTTGTTTAAAGAGTGATCCAATCATCCAACCAAGTGATCACCTTCATTCCTCTACTAGTGCAAGAGAAGAACACAAAGTATCAAAGAAGATACAAAGTTTTGTAGTTATAGTTAGTGCACTTGTAACACTTGTTACATACTTGTTGTATCCTAGCATACACCAAGTTCATTTTCTTTTGTGTAGTTTGTGAGAGTAGATCATTGTGATCTTGTCAAGATCTTAGATATCTCTTGTAGCTTGTAGGCTTGTGTGTTGATCAAGTGGATCAAGGGTAGATCGGGTAGATCGAGTCAAGTGTGTTGATTGTGTAAATTAGTAAGGATCGTGTGGATCATGGTAGATTGGTACTAGCTAATATTAGTACTCGACATTTAGCTTAGTGTCGAAAATAAGGATAAGTGACGTTGTATGATTTTCTCCGCCTGAAGAGAGCTTTGTTGACGTAGTGCTTAGAACTCTCGAGTTTGGTACTCGGGGAGTGGAGTAGGGCGAAGAAGAGCTTCATGACCGAACCACTATAAATCTCTTTGTCCCGGTTTGATCTTTCCATCTCGTTTCTTTATATTTATTATTTATATTAGATATTATAGTTTAGTGTTCATATTGGTGTTGATTGATTTCACAAAAGAATCGAATCAAAGTTTTTCATAAGTAAAGTTTTATAAAGTTTTAAAAACCAGTAAAACTATTCAACTCCTCCCCTTCTAGTTTTCCACAATTGGTAACAGAGCCACGTCAGGCAAGATTTTAAAATAAATTGTATTTTAAAACTTGAATCGATCAATGGATTTCGACAAATATCAAGAAGGGCAATCTATGCAAAGACCACCACTTTTTGAAACCGATTGTTTTATATATAGGAAAACAAGATTCGAAATGTATGTGAAATCAAAAGACATTGATCTTTGGCCTATTATTACTGAGGGTGATTTTCAACCGATTGAAAAGAATCCAGAAACAAAAAGGGATGAAATAGTTCCCTATAATAAACAAAGTGATAACCTTAAAAGAAAACAAGCCACGAATAGGGAGGCTAAAATGATGATTTATAATGCTTTGCTGAAAAAGAAATTTGAAATAATTTTTATGTGTAACACAGCAAAAGAAATTTGGAAAACTTTGTTAGTCACTCACCAAGGTAATAATCAAGTCAAAGAGAACTAGATAGATCTTCTTGTGCAAGAATATGAACAATTTTCCATTCCGGAAAATGAATCTATTGATAATGATTTTGCTAGATTTAATACTATTATTAGTCTTAAAGCTCTTGATGAAGGTTATTCTAGCAAGAACTACGTTAGGAAGTTTCTTAGGGCTCTACATCCCAAATGGAGAGCAAAGGTCACCTCCATTGAAGAGTCAAAGAACTTGGCGACATTATCACTTGATGAACTAATAGGAAACTTGAAAGTTCATGAAATGATAATCAAGAAAGACTCCGACATAGTCAAAGGCAAAAGTGAGAGAGTTAGATTTCTAGCATTGAAAGCCAAAAAGGAGTCTAGTGATGAAGAAATTTCGTATTCCGATAGTGAAGACGAAGAATATGCATTAGCCGTTAGAGATTTTAAGAAGTTCTTTAGGTGAAGAGGTAGATTCGTTAGACAACCTCGTGATAAAAAGAATTCGCTTCAAAAGAACCGAGATGAGAAGAAAGGAAAGAGTGATAGGAAATGCTTTAGATGCGAAGATCCTAATCACCTCATCGGAGAATGTCCTAAACCACCGAGAACCAACAACCAAAGAGCATTTGTAGGAGGCTCTTGGAGTGATAGCGGTGAAGAAGAAGAGAAGAAGCCCAACGACGAAACATGTCTTATGGCTCAAGCTTCAAATGAGGTACATTCTAACTCTTCTTACTATAGTGATGATAATTCGTCAATAGATGATAATTGACTATGTGATGAATATAATAAACTATGTGAAGTAAGTTGTAAAATCATAACTAGAAACAAAACACTAAAAGTTATATTGCATGAACTCGTAGTGCAAATTTTAGAACTAAAAGACCAAGTAAAAAGACTTGAGAAAAATAAAGAAGTAGATGTTGGATGTAAGTCATGCATCTGTCTTCGTGTAGAGAATGAAAAACTCAAAGAAAATGCGTTAAGGATCATTAAGTTTGAAAAAGGAACAAAAACACTTAATGACATGGTCGAAAACGTTAGGTATAGTGAACATGCCGGAGCGGGCTTAGGATTTGACCCAAATAAGGCTTCTACAAGTGAAACTAAACAAGTAAAATTTGGAGAATCTGAAATAGCAGAGGACGGTACCATTAAAGGTACATACGGAACCACTAAAATTAGTGGTACCGTGGTACCGTCTGGTGCTAAAGTCAGAACAGGGTCAATTTTAAAAAATAACTTAAGACCTAAACTGAGTCACATAGTACTTAATAATGTTGAAGTACCTATTGCTAGTAAAAAGGAAGTCAAAAGTTTTTACAAACCTTTGTCAACCCCCGGGTTTGGATTTTTAAAACCGATACTAGATTAAAAACTCTTCCACCAAAGAAAAGAAATGCTCCTAAAGCTCGGTCTAGAACTCCTCTACTGAGAGGTAACTTTATGAGACAAAGTTATCCAAGTAACTATCCCGTAACTTGGAATAACCGTCAACTATAAAGTTACTTACCATGGGAAATTTGTCCTCCGTTCCAACATCCTAACCAAATGCAACAAATGCATGGGATGTTTAACACTAACAACTTTGGACCCATGAGATATTGGGGACCAAATACTTGAGTTTCTGTCATGCTAGATAGATATGATTAAGAATCGACTTGGAGTCAGACGAATGGAGTATGATTAGTGATTGCACTAATCTCATGACGGTTAATCAAGTCTTGTCTCATCTGACTTAGCATACAACTAAGGTAGAATCATGTTTTCGAGTTAAAAAGCAACTTCTCAGGCTAAGGTACGCTTTCTCAAAACATCCTTACTATTAGATATATTAAGCATGTAGAGTTCTTAGAATCTAACTTAGTGTGCATTAACATAATGGACGTGAAAAGTGAATCCCTAAATGATTGACTACACACTTTTCATGAAGAAACGAATTCACATCCCATCATTGCTCAAATATTTGTCGATGACAATTATATTAGGCTCAACTTGTCCAGAAATGTACGATGATCATTCAAAGATCATGTGTGACAAGTTTGAGATAAGCATGATGAGTGAATTAAGTTTCTTCCCTAGCTCTCATATAATACTATTTGAAGATAGTATCTTCTTAAATCTAAGTATACTAATATATATATATATATATATATATATATATATATATATATATATACATATACATATATATATACATTTACATATACATATACATATACATATACATATATATATATATATGTATGTATATATATATAAATATATATATATATATATATATAGTATACATATACATATACATATATATATATATATATATATATATATATATATATATATATATATGTATATATATATGTATATATATATATATGTATATATATATAAATATATATATATATATATATATATATATATATATATATATATATATATATATATATATATATATATATATATATATTGGTTCATGAGAAAAGTTCATTTTGGTAGAAAAGTGAGAAAAGTGTACAAATCAACCCCTCCCCTTCGCCCTCCTTTTTTTTATCTAACTCAAAGGACCTGATTGTAACTTCCTTTATTCTTTAAAGGTAAGTATTGTAAATTCGTCCCTATTTGCCAATCTATCATATAAAATGCCTAACTTTTTTATTTTTTCTTTTTTTCCTCTTCTTTATTTCTTTGGTTCTCTCTCGCTTCTATTTTTTCCGGTGATTATTGCTTCCAATATCAACACAATAAACATGATCTCCTATTAGATTCACTCAATCATCACGTTCTAATGTCATAAAGTGCCAATCAAAGTAAATTTTTAAACCTTTTTCGATTATAATTTTGTTAGTTTTGTTATCAAACATAAAAAATAAAGATTATATACGTGTTTGTTATAGTTTATTTGTACAACTTATTTGTTTATTTTGATTTAGGGTTTTGTGTTATGAATTTCGATTCGGTGTGTTCATAGATGTATCAATTTTAAAAGTTTTGTGTGACATGATGTTGTGTATGAATTAGTTATTTGAGGCAAATTTGAGAAAAGAGACATGAAAAAAGTGTTTACGAAAACTGCACACAAGGTGTTTGATGAAATGCTTAAATGAATATTTGTTTTAATATTCAACCAAAACCTACAACAACTTGCTGAACGAACGACGCGGAATGAATGCACAATAAAATATGTGAATTAGGTTGTGGAGAGTGGAAACGATCATTCAAATAGAACCCGGAGCATAAAGGGAAATGGTATTCTCCTCTTATCGACAATCCTAACTACATGGGTATTTGGAAGCCTCGTGAAATTCCAAATGTTGACTACTTTGAACTTGACAAACTTGACTTGGAGCCTGTTGCTGCTATTGGTATCGAGATTTGGACGATGCAAGATGGAATCTTGTTTGATAATATTTTGATAGCGAGTGATGAGAATACTGCAGCATCGCTTAGGGATGCTACCTGGAAGCCAAAATTATTAGTTGAGAAATATAATCAAACGGAAGAGGAACAAGCGGCTAATAGTGATGTTCTCAAGGGTATCCAGGTAATTAACTTAAACAACTTGGTTGCAGGCTGTCTTTTAAAAAATTGCGATATACATGCTTAGGAAATATTGAAATTGTAGAAATCTGTTTTTGTTATTGTTGAGGGGTCTGGTGGCATGATTCAATCGAAAGATAATCATGTTGACATACGAGGAAGATGTGACTGTGATGATGTTTCTATCTTTAAATCGTCACAGGTGTGGATTGACCATTGCTCCTTTGCTAGCAGCTATGACGGGCTTATTGACATCGTTGCAGCTTCTACTAACAGCACCATTTCAAATTGCCACTTCTACTAACAGCACCATTTCAAATTGCCACTTCGTCAAGCATGACAAGGTACGTTGTAACTGGTCAAAATGGTTCCCCTCTGAAAATTATAACCTCTTACTATTACTTAAGAAAATGGTTTGGATCAAAACACTTTGTCTCGTTACAATAAATATATTAGCAAGAGGCATTGAAAATACACTTTGCAAGCTTTCGACATTGTTAGCTCATTTGACCCTTTTGTGTTTTGGCTAAATGATTTGATTTGACCCACTGAACCAGTTCTAGTCAAAGATAACCCAACCTGACGCATGCATATTTACAGGCTTTTGTTTTTGGTGCAAGTGATGAGACCCCAAGAGGACAAAATAATAAAAGTGACACTTGCTTACAACCACTTTGGAAGAGGATTGACACAGAGGTTACCCGCGGTAAGATTTGGGTTTGTTCACGTGGTAAACAATGACTACACAAAATGGCAATCCTACGCGATTGGAGATGGTGATGGTGCCACAATCATCAGCCGATGAAACCTGTTTGTTGTAGCCAATGGTGCATGCAAGGAGATCACAAAGATAGAGCAAGTACCAGCAACATAAGTACCAAATCTCACAAAAAGTGTTGTTGCCTCACTTGGTTGTAGAGCAGGAGTCGCTTGTTAAGCTTACGCTATGTTTGTTAATAGCCATACCCTTTTTTGTAAAGAGTCGGAAGGATTGGTAGGCTTTAAGAATGTATACACAAGTAACCCATGTACAGTCGTCATGTAACTTTTTAGGAAAGCATTGTTTGGTGCAAAATAATTCGACTTACATACTGATGCATTAATCTATCTAGTGATGCACTAATCTTACTCACCGTTGCATTAATCTATCTAGTGATGCACTAATCTTACTCACCGATGCACTAATCTTAATCATCTAATGATGCACTAATCTAAGGCACACTGGAGATTTTGAATTATTGGCTTGAATGAATATGCTCATTTAATATAGCTACTGTGAAGATTTTAGCCATTCTCAAGTGAAACGTGAAAAAATACTTCACTAATTAAAGCCATAAATTTTCTATCAAAAAATTTAGTATCATACACCATACAATTTTATTACAAGTATTAAATCATAGTATTTTCAAGTCATTATTGCATAAAAATGAAGCATAACCTCACAAAAGCCCGTCTATAGTATTTTTCCATATCAGTTGAAGTTGAACATGACGGAAGTAACAAAAAGTTATAGCTTACACCTAAAAATTGCATTACCTTAAACTATAAAACAACTAGTTCTACAATTCGTTCCAAAGCTACATTACATCTGTTTATAATATACATAAGGGCAGAGTACAAAAGAGCAAAGCACATGGGGTGCCACCGCTGCCACTTCACTTGCGAGTAACGTATACATTATACACCTTACATGAGTTTCTCTGATATTGCTACTTCTTTCAACCACAAAATCACACTTGTCTCCTGGTTTGATGCCCTTCGCTTTAGCAAATAACTCCCGGTTTTGAGTCAAAGCCTTCATACCGATATTGGTTTCAAATAAAATTGGCCAAAGATCAGAACCGTTTCTGAGAAGAACCAACTTTGATCTGAAGCACCATTTGACACGCTCTGGCAATTCCTGCATAGTCATCACTTTTATATCTCAATGTAAGTGGATGTTTAAAAGAGCACATGGGTGGTTCATTGCATGTTGTATATTAGATTATATATACAAATCTTAAGATAACTATATGTGAGTAAATTATAGTTTGCTCAATGTAACTGAAAGCGTACCACTTGGAAAGTCGATGCAAAATTGGTCGATGATACCGAATACTCGTTTACATAAAAGGTAAAATGGTCCGTCTTAGAAACCATTTACGCAGTTAGTTTCCAGTGAAGATTTTGTCTCAGTGATCGTTTATGCAACTAGTTTTCGAAAGGGACAATTTCAGTGATGCTGAAGCTTCCCACAAGGACCATTTTATTCAGCAATCTACACTAAATATTTGCAAGTTGTTTATCTATAAGCCAAAAAAAAAAAGCAATCCCAATACAAATAAGAAAAGATTTCAACAACTAAAAAAAGCAATCAAAATTAGTAAGAAACTTCAAATCCCATAAGCAAAGATTTCAACAACGAAAGCAACAATACTAATAGCAAGAAACACTCTTATGAACCTATACATAATATTTTCAAATGGATGCACTAACGTACCTCAAACGGATGCACTAAAGTACTTTAACGGATGCACTAACGATCGTGACAATTAGTGCAGCAGTGATGCTGCATGATATGGCCGTTGCTTTCATCCACTTTTTGCCATCCTTCACCAATTCTGCTTGTTCCCTTGTAAACACCATATCTGGTGTCTCGTCATCATTATTCCTCTCGATAAGTTGCATAGGTTCCATAAACTTCTTCACTTCCTGTACAATTAGTGCAGCAGTAATGCTGACACGTCTTTTTTCACCAATAGAAAGACCCTTTGTACAACAATGACCGCCTATGAGGCTATTTGCATAGTCACTTAGTGACATGGCAACAATGGCATCCTCAACAACACTTTTTTTCCCACACAAGAAACCAAGAAGCTGAAGTAGAGCCGATAACCTTAATCCCTTAGTCAAATAGACTCATTAATCCCATGTCCTGAAAATAACGTCACCAAGAAAATTTAAGCACATGTTCAATAAATACACTACAAAAAGAATTGAGTTGAAAGACATAAGAGGCTGCAATGGAACTTACATCATCAGATTCTTCTTTCTCTTCAACTTTTCCTTATTTCTTTGTCTCGGCTGCCGCGGCAACAGGTGGCTTTTTTCTTCCAGAAGTCATCAGTTCTGGGATTCTGTCCTCATCTGCATCAGCTCCAACTGCACACCATATTTTATATCCCAATGGTTAGATCACATTATGTGAATATTATTTTAGCGTAATATCAGTAGGACATTGAGTTAGATAACCATTCCTCCCAAACTCTGTTTTCAATTATTTCAACTGAATAACAAATCACTACCGCGTGAAGTATCATATGTACCTCTAAAAAACTGGAAACCTTTAGCTCTTAATCGAGAGAGATACTACCAATGCAGAGAGAACATGATTAAAACAGTCAACAAACACACATATACAAATCCAAATGGAAGAAGAAAAGACATTCATAGGGAAACTATTACATTTAAACAATAATCCCCAAGTGTAATCTCGTCGACATGGCCAAGGCTTGATAAAAGTCCTCTAAGCAATTCTTCTGCTATATCATATGAATATCATCTACGTGTATCCGCAAAACGATAATGGATTAGGTAATCTAATTCAGCTTTGACTAAAGAAGACACATTTAGCAACAAAAGCTTCTCTAAATACAAGTTATTTTTTATAATTAGTGACAACATATAAGGTGCATTGATTTCGATAGTATCTATATAATCCTCCCCAGGACACATAAGGCCGTGGTTAGTCAACACCAAGTTCTTAAATCTCTTTGAAGTAATATCAATCCGCCTAACACCATGACATTTGTCCAACTCCAAAGTTTCCAACAATAATTCCTAGATAATTTTTTTCCAATTAAATCTTCGTCTAATTCCCTTGATATACACAAAAACTTAAGTTTATCCCAACGAATAACCACATTAGGAGGATTAATGAGAGTATATACTACCTTACTTGCCTCATCACTCGCATTCTGAACATCAAGATACTGATTTTTACACATGCTCTGGTCATCACTCTCTAAGTTTAAAGACTCGGTTTATTAGAATCATTCAAACGGATGCACTAAAGTAACTCAAACAGATGCAATTAAATAAATTTGTTCGAAAGAACGAGTGCTTAAAACAGATGCAACAAGACACAACACTATTGTTAGGTGACTTGTACTTATGATAGTTGAACAACAATCAAACAAACAGATGCACTAACTTATAACATGATACTATTGTCATACTAACAGATGCCGTAACACATTTTTTTGATGCACTAATCAAACAAATAAATGCCCGCGATGCTCTAATAATACACAACGGATGCATCAATCTATCTCGTGATGCTCTAATCTAACAAAAAGATGCTGTAAATCGAATTCCTTATAACCAAACAAACAGATGCCCTAATAATACACAATGGATGCATCAATTATCTCACAATGCTCTAATCTAACAAAAAGATGTTGTAAATCGAATTCCTTATAACCAAACAAACAGATGCCCTAATAATACACAATGGATGCATCAACGAATGTTGTGACATTTATTTAAGATGCAGTAACCAAACAAACAAATGCCCTAACTTTTTCCTTGATGCTCTAATCATACTAATAGACACAATATCATGAATTTCTGATGCATTAATCATTTAAACAATTGATGCTCTAATCTAACAAAAAGATGTTGTAACTCGAATTCCTTATAATCTAATCATCTACACTTGTTACATAATTTTCATACTGATGCACTTATTCACACAAATAAATGTTATAACATATTACTTACACAGATGCACTAAAATGTAATATTATACATACAAATCCATTAAATGTCATTCCATTGCACAACAACACTAATTATTTTATAGATTTCAAGATGATGAACTAAAATAACATAAAAAAAGTCTGTAATTAAAAACTTACAATTGTCTGATATCTATGGTTCGATTTCAATGTTATTTTGGTGTACGTCGGATGTACGACAGATGGTCTGGTGTGCGGTGACGGTGGAGATGATGGTGGCGATGGGGATGGTGACGGTGGGGATGGTGGCGATGGACATGGTGGCGATGGTGGTGGTGGCGACGGTGAGTGCGTGTTTGAAACGGGAGTGTTTGTTTGAATTTTGAGAGAAAATAATAACTGGATCTGTATTAAAACAAAGTTGATTCCTTTTTCTTTTTCTTTTTTTTTTGTTTATTTTCGTTTTTGACCCTGAAGATTCAACTGTTTTCGCCTTCTACCCTAAAGTTGTCAAAATGTAACTTTTCTCACTTTTCTACCAAGATCAACTTTTCTCTAGAACCAGGCCCTATATATATATATATATACATATATACATATATACATATATATTATATATATTATATATATATATATATATATATATATATATATATATATATATATTGTGTGTAACTTTATTTTCAGAACCCTGTTAAGTGCGGGAACTGCGAGAACTCCCTTTGAACCGTTAGATCTTTTGATCAATGGCTATGATGAATTGTGCAATTAATGTAATTAAACTAAAGATTAGGTCATAATTTGTAAATATGAAAGGGTATTATAGGAAGTTTACATTTTATCAAAAACTGTCCTACATTTACTCTCACTAATATCATGATCTGCAGTTTTTATTCTCTCCTTAAAAAAAACCCTAGCCACCACTTTCATGTTTTATCACATATAACCAGCCACCATGATCGAAACTAAATCCATTCAATACCATATCTATAGATCCGATCAGATCCACCATCAACGGCGGCGGCATCCGCATCCTGTCCTAATTAGATCCGATCAGAGGCGGCGGCGGCGACATCCAATCAGATCTGACTAGTGGCGGCGGCATCCGTCCTAATTAGATCCGACCAATGGATGCTGCATCCGATCAGATCCCCTCTTTTCATACGTGTTTAATGAAAAGGTAAGTAGTACGTACTCTTAATAGCATCGTCATCATCATCAGCAGAAGCTGGAATTGGGTGCTGGGAGCTTCGTTCTGGTGCGGAGAATCTCCGTTATCGCTCTTGTTCCTCTCCTTCTCATGGACTTATCTCCGTTGGCGGTCGTTTTCTCGCTTCCTCTCAGCTTTCTTCTAACTCTGGCTCCATTCTTTACTGGTCTTGGAACAAGGTACTCATTTACTATTATTTTATTACGACTTTGTTACTTTTTGCTGATATAAAATCCTTGTGCGCTGAAATTATTTTTCTTTATATTAAAAAGGGGTTTAGGCCATTGAATAATAAATGTTACAAATGGTGTCACATTTCGCGGTTTGATTTTTGAATATTTCATTTGACATTTTATACTTCAGGTACTCAACTACTATTTAATGGCCTGAACCATATAAAAAGTGGGTATGTTTGACAATAATGAATGTTAAGTGATGCGTTTGAATTGTTTTGGTATTGAAAACTTAATGCTGTAATTTACCATTTTTCAAGTCCAATAGTCGTCAAAGTTTAAGCCTTTTGATCTCTGGATATTTGTTTTGAGAAATTTGGTAACTGGCCTACACGGGTGCTAGAATTATAGAATCACTGGTATTAACATAGGTATTTCATTTGGAATTTAACAAGCAAGCACATTTTATTTGTTGTTGCAGCCTCAGGTAGAAGTTAAGAGTTTTCCGGCTGAACCAATCAATCCTCTTGCTTGTAATAGTGAACATACATGTTATTCGGTACACATTTTGGTTTTCGTAGAACATACATGTTATTCAGTACACATTTTGGTTTTCATATAACATACATGTTATTCAGTACACATTTTGAGTCGGTGCAAATACGTAAGTAGGTGCATACGTGTTTTAAAGTTAACATAAAATTCATTGGAATAGTGCATGTGTGTTTTAAATGGATGTATATATGTTTTAGATTGTGCATATATGTAAGGCTAGTTATTATGATTAAAAAGTTACTTACACTACTTGGTTAAGGTTTAATTGTTTTTGGGCATGTTTGTATCAGATTAATGAAGATGGTGATAGCAATGAAGATCTAGAAGTGGATGCACACATAGATACAATGCGGCGTTTGAAGAAATATGATTATTGAATGCATGCATATATGTCCAACTTCTAAAAATGTTGATAATAATGAGTGTGCACATATATCCGTTTTCGTTATATATATTAGTGCAGGCATGTATTGATCGATTAGATTCATGTATTTATACTTTTTAGAAATTTGTTTTTTAATTGTATTTCAATTTGATATTGAATTTTATATTAAACATAATATGTTTTGTTTTGTTATAAATTTACATTATCTAAAAAAACACATTTGCACCTTACTATTTGAAAAAATGCTGTTCTAAAATTATTCAAAAACACCTATGCACTACATCTGGAAAATAAAATGAAAAAATTAGTACATAAAAACACCTATGCACTACTTCTGAAAATAACATTTCTAAAATAAAAAAAAAAAAAAAAAAAAAAAAAAAAAAAAAAAAAAAAGTCTTTTACTAAAATAAAAAATAATAAAATAATAAAAAAATAAAAAAAAAATTCCGAATTTTATTATTTATAAAAAACATGAATTAAAAAAAAAGGAAAAAATAAAAGTAATATGAAAATGTCTTTTACTATTATACCCTTTTGAATTAAATAAAAATAACAAAATGCTATGGAGCATTAAATGATGTACATTGTGCATTATTAGTTGTAAAAAGGTAGTTCTCGCAGTTCCCGCACTTAAGAAGGTTCTGAAAATAAAGCCCCCCTATATATTGTATACGAGCGGGGTAGCCCTCGCGTTGCTGTGGGAGTATTGTGCAATTCGAGTAGTTAAAAAAAAAGGTCTTGTCAAACAGATGTTAATGAAAATATGCCTAAATTTTCATCGCTAAAACATGAGGCTAACACTGAAGGTGCTAATCTTATCAATCACCTGCTGAAAGTTGGCTAAATTGTTTTTGTTGCTATTGTTTTGAAAGAGTTACATGAATAAATAGGTATGTGAATAGTATGTGAATGCGGGAGCATTGTGTACTTATCCCCAGTAAAACACTTTTGAACCAAACTACCGAATCTACACCCTGAACCCATTCCCTGACACACCTCCTGGACATACCTGTTGAACACAGCTGTGAACACACTTCCTGAACTACTAATAATATATATGTACAACCAACATATGCCGAAGTAGTCGGTGCAAAAGAACAATTTTTTTAAGAGAATTGCGAGAGGAAAATAAAATTGGCCGATATCTCTATTACTTTGTTTCAAACATTTTAATCAAAACATGTTATCAAAGACCGGACGAAAACCGACTCGCCACAAACTCAAGCCATTTTGCTAAACATTACATGTGAATCTGAATGTGTAGTCAACACATCTTTAGCATTAAAGCATACACATTGATTAGTGTGTTAAATTTCTTGCAGGTTTATTAGTAGGACCTACCCATTTGAAAACTCTAACTATTGAACGATAAACTATCCTTTGGACTATAAATAGCTTCCATGTAGTTCCAGTTATCGTTGACATTATAAGGCCCATCATGGATCTCAACTTTTATGGTGTGGCCTCCGTTCTTGTGCTCTTACCTGCACATGAAAAAATGAATGAAGATTTGCACCACTCATGTGAACGGGTCATTTCAAAATATTAGGTAAAAGGTTAATGGGACAAACGGGTATGATTACATACCTGGAAACTGCCATCACCGGACTGAGCATAGGCAAGAAGTGCATCAACATAACCTGATGGAACCATAGTGCATCTAAACTCATAACTGGCATTATAACACAACCCCACCATTCTTGAGGCTTTTGTGCATTTAACCTCTTTTTGCTACACCAAAAATTTAGACAATTTGGATTAATAAAAAAGAAATAAAACGGAGCACTGCGAATCATGTATATGCTTATTTAAACTTAGAATAAACTGCAAAAAAATTATGGCCAAAATGCAGATTTTGTAACTCTAATACTTAATTAAGTTCCAAAGCCCCATTTTTGCCTATACAAAAATCATGGGCAAATGAACTTAAATTGGCACTTGAACTCCCCCCTAAAAAATTTCATGTACTATTTAAAATATAATGGATCATAAACCAAACTAATTAAAGGTCTTAAATCAAGTAAGTTTATCGTTTCCCTAAATCCATACTATAATATGGACGAATAAAACGCCCCTCTTTGAGCCCCACCATTGGGAAATAATAACTTGAACTTTTTTTCTAAACTTTTTTTAAAAGTCATGATACTACTTTTTTGTAGTAAAAACGGTGATTCCCGGTAGATTGTATATTTAGACTGTTCACTAAATACCAATATTGTAGTTTTTTGTTATCAAACCTTTCTCGACCCGTATAAAGAAGACAGTCAAGCACTGAAAACACATTACACAACAACTAGGCACTCGACAGGCACAAAATAGAGCTAATGTGGCAAGTTTTTCCATTTATTAATGGGTCAGTTTGGTTTCTAACGGGTCAAAACGAAGGAATTAGGTAAAGGGAAAGGGGCAAAACCTCCAAAGTGTATTTATTATATAATACATTCTTAACACCAAAAATCGTATCGTTTTGTTTTAAATAACCCAAGTTAAGTGTAGGTTAGAACATACAGTCAATATAACCAACACATACTGAGTTTGGATTGTTATCATAAAGAACTATCTTCTTAAAGGGACACGGTCGTCAAAGTCTTCTACCATTGTTTCCGATCAAGAAAAATTGCTGCAGAACACAAACAGTGTAAGTGAACATAAAAAGGTATTTACCAATAAACACGAAAAGCAAATCAATTTATAAAGCAAAAGGGTGGCCCATATATAAAAAGTTTTTGACAAAACCATTAGTAAAAATAAGACTAAAATGCAGTAATTGAAAATTAAACCCCCGACTTACTTCTTTTGGGCGTTCTTGCTATTAGTTTGGTTATAATCATAACAATTCGATATTAAATTGAATATTCACCAATACCCTTTTCAAAACAATATAGCATGACCAAATTAGCCAATATTATACCATTGACATAATGTAAAGTTTCCCTAATTTCAATATCTCTCTTTTAAACATCAAATCTGAATATACAAAAAAACCTCCCAAGAAACTCTACTACTATTCAGTGCAATAATTAAGAAAAATCATTATTAAAAAAGTAACCTTATGGCAAAATATATTGTTTAATTATATTTTAAAAAACAGATTCAATAATAATAAAAATGTACAA